>JAKFHT010004697.1:0-136798 GCA_023783455.1 Erythrocebus patas
TAAGGCTGTTCTTGTGGAATTGGCAAAGTGATATTTGGAAGCCCATAATGGGTTATGGGAAAAAGGAAATATCTTCCGTTAAAAGTGGAAAGAAGCGTTCTGAGAAACTGCTTTGTGTTCTGTTAATACATCTCACAGAGTTACATCTTTCCCTTCAAGAAGCCTTTCGCTAAGGCTGTTCTTGTGGAATTTAGAAAGTGATATTTGGAAGCCCATAGAGGGCTATGATGGAAAAGGAAATATCTTCCGTTAAAAACTGGAAAGAATCTTTCTGAGAAACTGCTTTGTGTTCTGTTAATTCATCTCACAGAGTTACATCTTTTCCTTCAAGAAGCCTTTCGCTAAGGCTGCTCTTGTGTAATTGGCAAAGTGATATTTGGAAGCCCATAGAGGGCTATGGTGAAAAAGGAAATATCTTCCGATAAAAACTGGAAAGAAGCCTTCTTAGAAACTGCTTTGTGTTCTGTTAATTCATCTCACAGAGTTACAGCTTTCCCTTCAAGAAGCCTTTCGCTAAGGCTGTTCTTGTGGAAATTACAAAGTGATATTTGGAAGCCCATAGAGGGCTATGGTGAAAAGGGATATATCTTCCGTTAAAAACTGGAAAGAATATTTCTGAGAAACTGCTTTGTGTTCTGTGAATACATCTGACAGAGTTACATCTTTCCCTTCAAAAAGCCTTTCGCTGAGGCTGTTCTTGTGGAATTGGCAAAGTGATATTTGGAAGCCCATAGAGGTTTATGGTGAAAAAGGAAATATCTTCCGTTAAAAACTGGAAAGAAGCATTCTGAGAAAATGCTTTGTGTTCTGTTAATTCATCTTACAGAGATACAGCTTTCCCTTCAAGAAGCCTTTCGATAAGGCTGTTCTTGTGGAATTTAGAAAGTGATATTTGGAAGCTCAAAGAGGGCTATGGTGAAAAAGGAAATATCTTCGGTTAAAAACTGGAAAGAATGTTTCTGAGGAACTGATTTGTGTTCTGTTAATTCATCTCACAGAGTTACAGCTTTCCCCTCAAGAGTCCTATCGCTTAGACTGTTCTTGTGGAATTTGCAAAGTGACATGTGGAAGCCCGTACAGCCCAGTAGTGAAAAAGGAAATGTCTTCAGTTAAATACTGGAAACAAGCTTTCTGAGAAACTGCTTTGTGTTCTGTTAATACATCTCACAGAGTTACATCTTTCCCTTCAAGAAGCCTTTCGCTAAGGCTGCTCTTGTGGAAATGGCAAAGTGATATTTGGAAGCCCATGAAGGGCTATGGTGAAAAAGGAAATATCTTCCGATAAAAACTGTAAAGAAGACGTCTTAGAAACTGCTTTGTGTTCTGTTAATTCATCTCACAGAGTACAGCTTTCCCTTCAAGAAGCCTTTCGCTAAGGCTGTTCTTGTGGAAATTAGAAACTGATATTTGGAAGCCCATAGAGGGCTATGGTGAAAAAGGATATATCTTCCGTTAGAAACTGGAAACAATCTTTCTGAGAAACAGCTTTGTGTTCTGTTAATTCATCTCACAGAGTTACAGCTTTCCCCTCAAATGTCCTTTCGCTTAGACTGTTCTTGTGGAATTTGTAAAGTGATATTTGGAAGCCCGTTCTGCGTTGTGGTGAAAAAGGATATGTCTTCAGTTAAAAACTGGAAAGAAGATTTCTGAGAATCTGCTTTGTGATCTGTAAATTCATTTCACAGAGATACAGCTTTCCCTTCAAGAACCCTTTCACTAAGGCTGTTCTTGTGGAATTGGCAAAGTGATATTTGGAAGCCCAGAGCGGGCTATGGTGAAAAAGGAAATATCTTCCGTTAAAAACTGGAAAGAAGCTTTCTGAGAAACTCCTTTGTGTTCTGTTAATATATCTCACAGAGTTACATGCTTTCCTGAAGAAGTCTTTCGCTAAGGCTGTTCTTGTGGAATATAGAAAGTGATATTTGGAAGCCCATAGAGGGCTACGGTGAAAAAGTAAATATCTTCCGGTAAAAACTGGAAAGAAGCGCTCTGAGAAACTGCTTTGTGTTCTGTTAATACATCTCACAGAGTTACATCTTGCCCTTCAAGAAGCCTTTCGCTAAGGCTGTTCTTGTGGAATTGGCAAAGTGATATTTGCAAGCCCATAGAGGGCTATGGTGAAAAAGGAAGTATCTTCCGTTAAAACTGGAAAGAAGCTTTCTGAGAAACTTCTTTGTGTTCTGTGAATACATCTCACAGAGTTACATCTTTCCCTTGAAGAAGCCTTTCGCTAAGGCTGTTCTTGTGGAATTTAGAAAGTGATATTTGGAAGCTCATAGAGGGCTATGGTGAAAAAGGAAATATCTTCGGTTAAAAACTGGAAAGAATCTTTCTGAGAAACTGATTTGTGTTCTGTTAATTCTCCTCACAGAGTTACAGCTTTCCTTCAAGTGCTTCTAAACACACTGTTCTCGTGGAATTTGCAAGGTGATATTTGGAAGCCCGTACAGCGCTGTGGTGAAAAAGGAAGTGTCTTCAGTTAAAAACTGGAAAGAAAATTTCTGAGAAACTGCTTTGTGTTCTGCTAATTCATTTCACAGAGTTACAGTTTCCCTTCAAGAAGCCTTTCGCTAAGGCTGTTCTTCTGGAATTGGCAAAGTGGTATTTGGAAGCCCATATAGGGCTACGGTGAAAAAGGAAATATCTTCCGTTAAACACTGGAAAGAAGCTTTCTGAGAAACTGCTTTGTGCTCTGTTAATACATCTCACAGAGTTACATCGTTCCCTTCAAGAAACCTTTCGCTAAAGCTGTTGTTGAGGAATTGGCAAAGTGATATTTGGAAGCCCATAGAGGGCTATGGTGAAAAAGGAAATATCTTCCGTTAAAAACTGAAAAGAAGCTTTCTGAGAAACTGCTTTGTGTTCTGTTAATACATCCCACAGAGTTACATCTTTCCCTTCAAGAAGCCTTTCGCTAAGACTGCTCTTGTGGAATTGGCAAAGTGATATTTGGAAGCCCATAGAGGGCTATGGTGAAAAAGGAAATATCTTCTGATAAAAACTGGAAAGTAGCCTTCTTAGAAACTGCTTTGTGGTCTGTTAATTCATCACACAGAGTTACAGCTTTCCCTTCAAGAAGCCTTTCGCTAAGGCTGTTCTTGTGGAAATTAGAAAGTGATATTTGGAAGCCCATAGAGGGCTATGGTGAAAAAGGATATATCTTCCGTTAAAAACTGGAAAGAATCTTTCTGAGAAACTGCTTTGTGTTCTGTGAATACATCTGACAGAGTTACATCTTTCCTTCAAAAGCCTTTTCGCTGAGGCTGTTCTTGTGGAATTGGCAAGTGATATTTGGAAGCCCATAGAGTTTTATGGTGAAAAAGGAAATATCTTCCGTTAAAAACTGGAAAGAAGCATTCTGAGAAACTGCTTTGTGTTCTGTTAATTCATCTTACAGGGTTACAGCTTTCCCTTCAAGAAGCCTTTCGATAAGGCTGTTCTTGTGGAATTTAGAAAGTGATATTTGGAAGCCCATAGAGGCTATGGTGAAATAGGAAATATCTTCCTTTAAAAACTGGAAAGAAGCCTTCTGAGAAACTGCTTTGTGTTCTGTTAATTCATCTCACAGAGTTACAGCTTTCCCTTCAAGAAGCCTTTCGCTAAGGCTGTTCTTGTGGAATTGGCAAAGTGATATTTGGAAGCCCATAGAGGGCTATGGTGAAAAGGAAATATCTTCCGTTAAAAACTGGAAAGAAGCCTTCTGAGAAACTGCTTAGTGTTCTGTTAATTCATCTCACAGAGTTACAGATTTCCCCTCAAGGGTCCTTTCGCTTAGACTGTTCTTGTGGAATTTGCAAAGTGACATTTGGTAGCCCGTACAGCGCTGTGGTGAAAAAGGAAAAGTCTTCAGTTAAAAACTGGAAAGAAGATTTCTGAGAAACTGCTTTTCGTTCTGTTAATGCATTTCGCAGAGATACAGCTTTCCCTTCAAGAAGCCTTTCGCTAAGGCTGTTCTTGTGGAATTGGCAAAGTGATATTTGGAAGCCCATAGAGGGCTATAGTGAAAAAGGAAATATCTTCCGTTAAATACTGGAAAGAAGCTTTCTGAGAAACTGCTTTGTGTTCTGTAAATTCATTTCGCAGAGATACAGCTTTCCTTCAAGAACCCTTTCACTAAGGCTGTTCTTCTGGAATTGGCAAAGTGATATTTGGAAGCCCATAGAGGGCTATGTTGAAAAAGGAAATATCTTCTGATAAAAACTGGAAAGAAGCCTTCTTAGAAACTGCTTGGTGATGTGTTAATTCTTCTCACAGAGTAACAACTTTCCCTTCAAGAAGCCTTTCGCTAAGGCTGTTCTTGTGGAATTTAGAAAGCGATATTTGGAAGCCCATAGAGGGCTATTGTGAAAAAGGAAATATCTTCCTTTAAAAACTGGAAAGAAGGTTTCTGAGAAAATGCTTAGTGTTCTGTTAATACAGCTGACAGAGTATCAGCTTTCCCTTCAAGAAGCCTTTCGCTTAAGCTGTTCCTGTGGAATTGGCAAAGTGATATTTGGAAGCCCAGAGAGGGCTATGGTGAAAAAGGAAATATCTTCCGTTAAAAACTGAAAGAAGCTTTCTGAGAAACTCCTTTGTGATCTGTTAATATATCCCACAGAGTTACATCTTTCCCTGCAAGAAGCGTTTCACTAAGGCTGTTCTTGTCGAATTGGCAAAGGGATATTTGGAAGGCCTTAGAGGGCTATGGTGAAAAATTAAATATCTTCCGGTAAAAACTGGAAAGAAGCGCTCTCAGAAACTGCTTTGTGTTCTGTTAATACATCTCACAGAGTTACATCTTTCCCTTCAAGAAGCCTTTCGCTAAAGGCTGTTCTTGTGGAATTGGCAAAGTGATATTTGCAAGCCCATAGAGGGCTATGGTGAAAAAGGAAATATCTTCCGTTAAACACTGGAAAGAAGCCTTCTGAGAAACTGCTTTGTGTTCTGTTAATTCATCTCACAGAGTTACATCTTTACCTTCAAGAATCCTTTCGCTAAGGCTGTTCTTGTGGAATTTAGAAAGGGATATTTGGAAGCCCATAGAGGGCTACGGTGAAAAAGGAAATATCTTCCGTTAAAAACTGGAAAGAATCTTTCTGAGAAACTGCTTTGTGTTCTGTTAATTCATCTCACAGAGTTACATCTTTCCTTCAAGAAGCCTTTCGCTAAGGCTGTTCTTGTGAATTGGCAAAGTGATATTTGGAAGCCCATAGAGGCTATGGTGAAAAAGGAAATATCTTCCGATAAAACTGGAAAGAAGCTTCTGAGAAACTGCTTTGTGTTCTGTTAATTCATCTCACAGAGTTACAGCTTTCCCTTCAAGAAGCCTTTCGCAAAGGCTGTTCTTGTGGAAATTAGAAAGTGATATTTGGAAGCCCATAGAGGGCTATGGTGAAAAAGGAAATATCTTCCGTTAAAAACTGGAAAGAATCTTTCTGAGAAACTGCTTTGTGTTCTGTTAATTCATCTCACAGAGTTACAGCTTTCCCCACAAGAGTTCTTTCGCTTAGACTGTTCTTGTGGAATTTGCAAAGTGATATTTGGAAGCCCGTTCTGCGCTGTGGAGAAAAAGTATATGTCTTCAGTTAAAAACTGGAAAGAAGCTTTCTGAGAAACTGCTTTGTGTTCTGTAAATTCATTTCACAGAGATACAGCTTTCCCTTCAAGAACCCTTTCCCTAAGGCTGTTCTTGTGGAATTGGCAAAGTGATATTTGCAAGCCCATAGAGGGCTATGGTGAAAAAGGAAGTATCTTCCGTTAATACTGGAAAGAAGCTTTCTGAGAAACTTCTTTGTGTTCTGTGAATACATCTCAGAGAGTTACATCTTTCCCTTGAAGAAACCTTTCGCTAAGGCTGTTCTTGTGGAATTTAGAAAGTGATATTTGGAAGCTCATAGAGGCTATGGTGAAAAGGAAATATCTTCGTTAAAACTGGAAAGAATCTTTCTGAGAAACTGCTTTTGTTCTGTTAATTCATCTCACAGAGTTACAGCTTTCCCTCAAGAGTCCTTTCGCTTAGACTGTTCTTGTGGAATTTGCAAGTGATATTTGGAAGCCCATAGAGGCTATGGTGAAAAAGGAAGAGTCTTCAGTTAAAACTGGAAAGAAAATTTCTGAGAAACTGCTTTGTGTTCTGTTAATTCATTTCACAGAGTTACAGTTTCCTTCAAGAAGCCTTTCGCTAAGGCTGTTCTTCTGGAATTGGCAAAGTGGTATATTTGGAAGCCATAGAGGGCTATGGTGAAAAAGGAAATATCTTCCGTTAAACACTGGAAAGAAGCTTTCTGAGAAACTGCTTTGTGTTCTGTTAATGCATCTCACAGAGTTACAGCTTTCCTTCAAGAAACCTTTCGCTAAGGCTGTTCTTGTGGAATTGGCAAAGTGATATTTGGAAGCCCATAGAGGCTATGGTGAAAAAGGAAATATCTTCCGATAAAACTGGAAAGAAGCCTTCTGAGAAACTGCTTTGTGTTCTGTTAATTCATCTCACAGAGTTACAGCTTTCCTTCAAGCCTTTCGCTAAGGCTGTTCTTGTGGAAATTACAAAGTGATATTTGGAAGCCCATAGAGGGCTATGGTGAAAAAGGATATCTTCCGTTAAAACTGGAAAGAATCTTTCTGAGAAACTGCTTTGTGATCTGTTAATACATCTGACAGAGTTACATCTTTCCTTCAAAAGCCTTTCGCTAAGGCTGTTCTTGTGGAATTGGGAAAGTGATATTTGGAAGCCCATAGAGGTTTATGGTGAAAAAGGAAATATCTTCCGTTAAAAACTGGAAAGAAGCTTCTGAGAAACTGCTTTGTGTTCTGTTAATTCATCTCACAGAGTTACAGCTTTCCTTCAAGGGTCCTTTCGCTTAGACTGTTCTTGTGGAATTAGAAAGTGATATTTGGAAGCCCGCAGCGCTGTGGTGAAAAAGGAAATATCTTCAGTTAAAACTGGAAAGAAGCTTTCTGAGAAACTGCTTTGTGTTCTGTTAATTCATTTCACAGAGTTACAGCTTTCCTTCAAGAAGCCTTTCGCTAAGGCTGTTCTTGTGGAATTGGCAAAGTGATATTTGGAAGCCCAGAGGGCTATGGTGAAAAGGAAATATCTTCCGTTAAAACTGGAAAGAAGCTTCTGAGAAACTGCTTTGTGTTCTGTTAATTCATCTCACAGAGTTACAGTTTCCTTCAAGAAGACTTTCGCTAAGGCTGTTCTTGTGGAATTTAGAAACTGATATCAGGAAGCCCATAGAGGGCTATGGTGAAAAGGAAATATCTTCCGTTAAAAACTGGAAAGAAGCTTCTGAGAAACTGCTTTGTGTTCTGTTAATTCATCTCACAGAGTTACAGGTTTCCTTCAAGAAGCCTTTCGCTAAGGCTGTTCTTGTGGAATTGGCAAAGTGATATTTGGAAGCCCATAGAGGATTGGTGAAAAAGAAAATATCTTCCGTTAAAAACTGGAAAGAAGCCTTCTGAGAAACTGCTTTGTGTTCTGTTAATTCATCTCAGAGTTACATCTTTCCCTTCAAGAAGCCTTTCGCTAAGGCTGTTCTTGTGGAATTTAGAAAGTGATATTTGGAAGCTCAGAGGGCTATGGTGAAAAGGAAATATCTTCAGTTAAAACTGGAAAGAATCTTTCTGAGAAACCCATTTGTGTTCTGTTAATTCATCTCACAGAGTTACAGCTTTCCTTCAAGAAGCCTTCGCTAAGGCTGTTCTTGTGGAATTGCAAAGTGATATTTGGAAGCCCATAGAGGGCTAGCAGTGAAAAAGGAAATATCTTCAGTTAAAACTGGAAAGAAGCTTTCTGAGAAACTGCTTTGTGTTCTGTTAATTTATCTCACAGAGTTACATCTTTCCTTCAAGCCTTTCGCTAAGGCTGTTCTTGTGGAATTGGCAAAGTGATATTTGGAAGCCCATAGATGGCTATGGTGAAAAGGAAATATCTTCCGTTAAAAACTGGAAAGAAGCTTCTGAGAAACTGCTTTGTGTTCTGTTAATACATCTCACAGAGTTACATCTTTCCTTCAAGAAGCCTTTCGCTAAGGCTGTTCTTGTGGAATTTAGAAAGTGATATTTGGAAGCCCATAGAGGGCTATGGTGAAAAAGGAAATATCTTCCGTTAAAACTGGAAAGAAGCTTTCTGAGAAACTGCTTTGTGTTCTGTTAATACATCTCACAGAGTTACATCTTTCCCTTCAAGAAGCCTTTCGCTAAGGCTGTTCTTGTGGAATTGGCAAAGTGATATTTGGAAGCCCATAGAGGGTTATGGTGAAAAAGGAAATATCTTCCGTTAAAAACTGGAAAGAAGCCTTCTGAGAAACTGCTTTGTGTTCTGTTAATTCATCTCACAGAGTTACAGGTTTCCATTCAAGAAGCCTTTCGCTAAGGCTGTTCTTGTGGAATTAGCAAAGTGATATTTGGAAGCCCATAGAGGGCTATGGTGAAAAGGAAATATCTTCCGTTAAAAACTGGAAAGAAGCCTTCTGAGAAACTGCTTTGTGTTCTGTTAATTCATCTCACAGAGTTACAGCTTTCCCTTCAAGAAGCCTTTCGCTAAGGCTGTTCTTGTGGAATTTAGAAAGTGATATTTGGAAGCCCATAGAGGGCTATGGTGAAAAAGGAAATATCTTCCGTTAAAAACTGGAAAGAAGGTTTCTGAGAAACTGCTTTGTGTTCTATTAATTCATCTCACAGAGTTACAGCTTTCCTTAAAGAAGCCTTTCGCTAAGGTTGTTCTTGCGGAACTTGCAAAGTGATATTTGGAAGCCCATAGAGGGCTATGGTGAAACAGGAAATATCTTCAGTTAAAAACTGGAAAGAAGCTGTCTGAGAAACAGCTTTGTGTTGTTTTAATTCATCTCACAGAGTTACAGGTTTCCTTCAAAACCCTTCGCTTAGGCTGTTCTTGTGGAATTGGATAAGTGATATTTGGAAGCAAATAGATGGCTATGGTGAAAAAGGAATATTTTCAATTAAAAACGGGAAAGAAGCTTTCTGAGAAACTGCTTTGCGTTCTGTTAATTCATCTCACAGAGTTACAGCTTTTCCTTCAAGAAGCCTTTCGCTAAGGCTGTTCTTGTGGAATTTAGAAAGTGATATTTGGAAGCCCATAGAGGGCTATGGTGAAAAAGGAAATATCTTCCGTTAAAACTGGAAAGAAGCTTCTGAGAAACTGCTTTGTGTTCTGTTAATACATCTCACAGAGTTACATCTTTCCTTCAAGAAGCCTTTCGCTAAGGCTGTTCTTGTGGAATTGGCAAAGTGATATTTGGAAGCCCATAGAGGGTTATGGTGAAAAGGAAATATCTTCCGTTAAAACTGGAAAGAAGCCTTCTGAGAAACTGCTTTGTGTTCTGTTAATTCATCTCACAGAGTTACAGGTTTCCTTCAAGAAGCCTTTCGCTAAGGCTGTTCTTGTGGAATTGGCAAAGTGATATTTGGAAGCCCATAGAGGCTATGGTGAAAAAGGAAATATCTTCCGTTAAAACTGGAAAGAAGCCTTCTGAGAAACTGCTTTGTGTTCTGTTAATTCATCTCACAGAGTTACATCTTTCCCTTGAAGAAGCCTTTCACTTAGGCTGTTCTTGTGGAATTTAGAAAGTGATATTTGGAAGCTCATAGAGGGCTATGGTGAAAAAGGAAATATCTTCGGTTAAAAACTGGAAAGAATCTTTCTGAGAAACTGATTTGTGTTCTGTTAATTCATCTCACAGAGTTACAGCTTTCCCCTCAAGAGTCCTATCGCTTAGACTGTTCTTGTGGAATTTGCAAAGTGACATGTGGAAGCCCGTACAGCGCAGTAGTGAAAAAGGAAATGTCTTCAGTTAAAAACTGGAAAGAAGCTTTCTGAGAAACTGCTTTGTGTTCTGTTAATTTATTTCACAGAGATACAGGTTTCCCTTCAAAAACCCTTTCGCTAAGGCTGTTCTTGTGGAATTGGCAAAGTGATATTTGGAAGCCCATAGATGGCTATGGTGAAAAAGGGAATATCTTCCGTTAAAAACTGGAAAGAAGCTTTCTGAGAAACTGCTTTGTGTTCTGTTAATACATCTCACAGAGTTACATCTTTCCCTTCAAGAAGCCTTTCGCTAAGGCTGTTCTTGTGGAATTGGCAAAGTGATATTTGGAAGCCCATAGAGGGCTATGGTGAAAAAGGAAATATCTTCCGTTAAAAACTGGAAAGAAGCTTTCTGAGAAACTGCTTTGTGTTCTGTTAATACATCTCACAGAGTTACATCTTTCCCTTCAAGAAGCCTTTCGCTAAGGCTGCTCTTGTGGAATTGGCAAAGTGATATTTGGAAGCCCATAGAGGGCTATGGTGAAAAAGGAAATATCTTCCGATAAAAACTGGAAAGAAGCCTTCTGAGAAACTGCTTTGTGTTCTGTTAATTCATCTCACAGAGTTACAGCTTTCCTTCAAGAAGCCTTCGCTAAGGCTGTTCTTGTGGAATTTAGAAAGTGATATTTGGAAGCCCATAGAGGGCTACGGTGAAAAGGATATATCTTCCGTTAAAAACTGGAAAGAAGCTTTCTGAGAAACTGCTTTGTGTTCTGTTAATTCATCTCACAGAGTTACAGGTTTCCCTTCAAGAAGCCTTTCGCTAAGGCTGTTCTTGTGGAATTGGCAAAGTGATATTTGGAAGCCCATAGAGGGCTATGGTGAAAAAGGAAATATCTTCCGTTAAAAACTGGAAAGAAGGTTTCTGAGAAACTGCTTTGTGTTCTGTTAATTCATCTCACAGAGTTACAGCTTTCCCTTCAAGAACCCTTTCGCTAAGGCTGTTCTTGTGGAATTGGCAAAGTGATATTTGGAAGCCCATAGAGGGCTATGGTGAAAAAGGAAATATCTTCCGTTAAAACTGGAAAGAAGCTTCTGAGAAACTGCTTTGTGTTCTGTTAATACATCTCACAGAGTTACATCTTTCCCTTCAAGAAGCCTTTCGCTAAGGCTGTTCTTGTGGAATTGGCAAAGTGATATTTGGAAGCCCAGAGAGGGCTATGGTGAAAAAGGAAATATCTTCCGTTAAAAACTGGAAAGAAGCTTTCTGAGAAACTGCTCTGTGTTCTGTTAATACATCTCACAGAGTTACATCTTTCCCTTCAAGAAGCCTTTCGCTAAGGCTGTTCTTGTGGAATTGGCAAAGGATATTTGGAAGCCCATAGAGGGCTATGGTGAAAAAGGAAATATCTTCCAAAAACTGGAAAGAAGCTTTCTGAGAAACTGCTTTGTGTTCTGTTAATACATCTCACAGAGTTACATCTTTCCTTCAAGAAGCCTTTCGCTAAGGCTGTTCTTGTGGAATTGGCAAAGTGATATTTGGAAGCCCATAGAGGGCTATGGTGAAAAAGGAAATATCTTCCGTTAAACACTGGAAAGAAGCTCTGAGAAACTGCTTTGTGTTCTGTTAATTCATCTCACAGAGTTACATCTTTCCTTCAAGAAGCCTTTCGCTAAGGCTGTTCTTGTGGAATTGGCAAAGTGATATTTGGAAGCCCATAGGGCTATGGTGAAAAGGAAATATCTTCCGATAAAACTGGAAAGAAGCCTTCTTAGAAACTGCTTTGTGTTCTGTTAATTCATCTCACAGAGTTACAGCTTTCCTTCAAGAAGCCTTTCGCTAAGGCTGTTCTTGTGGAATTAGAAAGTGATATTTGGAAGCCCATAGAGGGCTATGGTGAAAAGGAAATATCTTCCGTTAAAACTGGAAAGAAGGTTTCTGAGAAACTGCTTTGTGTTCTGTTAATTCATCTCACAGAGTTACAGCTTTCCTTCAAGAAGCCTTCGCTAAGGCTGTTCTTGTGGAATTGCAAAGTGATATTTGGAAGCCCATAGAGGGCTATGGTGAAAAGGAAATATCTTCCGATAAAAACTGGAAAGAAGCCTTCTGAGAAACTGCTTTGTGTTCTGTTAATTCATCTCACAGAGTTACAGCTTTCCTTCAAGAAGCCTTTCGCTAAGGCTGTTCTTGTGAATTTAGAAAGTGATATTTGGAAGCCCATAGAGGGCTATGGTGAAAAGGAAATATCTTCTTTAAAACTGGAAAGAAGGTTTCTGAGAAAATGCTTAGTGTTCTGTTAATACAGCTGACAGAGTTTCAGCTTTCCCTTCAAGAAGCCTTTCGCTAAGGCTGTTCTTGTGGAATTTAGAAAGTGATATTTGGAAGCCCATAGAGGGCTATGGTGAAAAAGGAAATATCTTCCGTTAAAAACTGGAAAGAAGCTTTCTGAGAAACTGCTTAGTGTTCTGTTATTACATATCACAGAATTACATCTTTCCCTTCAAGAAGCCTTTGGCTAAGTCCGTTCTTGTGGTATTGGCAAAGTGATATCTGGAAACCCATAAACGGCTATGGTGAAAAATGAAATATCTACCGTTAAAACCTGGAAAGAACACTTCTGAGAAACTGCTTTGTGTTCTGTTAATTCATCTCACAGAGTTACAGGTTTCCCTTCTAGAAGCCTTTCGCTAAGTCTGTTCTTGTGGAATTTAGAAAGTGATATTTGGAATCCCATATAAGGCTATGGTGAAAAAGGAAATATCTTCCGTTAAAAACTGGAAAGAAGCTTTCTGAGAAACTGCTTTGTGTTCTGTTAATACATCTCACAGAGTTACATCTTTCCCTTCAAGAAGCCTTTCGCTAAGGCTGTTCTTGTGGAATTGGCAAAGTGATATTTGGAAGCCCATAGAGGGCTATGGTGAAAAAGGAAATATCTTCCGTTAAAAACTGGAAAGAAGGTTTCTGAGAAACTGCTTTGTGTTCTGTTAATACATCTCACAGAGTTACATCTTTCCCTTCAAGAAGCCTTTCGCTAAGGCTGTTCTTGTGGAATTGGCAAAGTGATATTTGGAAGCCCATACAGGCTATGGTGAAAAAGGAAATATCTTCCGTTAAAACTAGAAAGAAGCCTTCTGAGAAATTGCTTTGGGTTCTGTTAATTCATCTCACAGAGTTACAGCTTTCCCTTCAAGAAGCCTTTCGCTAAGGCTGTTCTTGTGGAATTTAGAAAGTGATATTTGGAAGCCCATAGAGGGTTATGGTGAAAAAGGAAATATCTTCCGTTAAACACTGGAAAGAAGCCTTCTGAGAAACTGCTTTGTGTTCTGTTAATTCATCTCACAGAGTTACATCTTTCCCTTCAAGAAGCCTTTCGCTAAGGCTGTTCTTGTGGAATTTAGAAAGTGATATTTGGAAGCCCATAGAGGGCTATGGTGAAAAAGGAAATATCTTCGTTAAAAACTGGAAAGAATCTTTCTGAGAAACTGCTTTGTGTTCTGTTAATTCATCTCACAGAGTTACAGCTTTCCTTCAAGAAGCCTTTCGCTAAGACTGTTCTTGTGGAATTTGCAAAGTGATATTTGGAAGCCCATAGAGGGCTGTGGTGAAAAAGGAAATATCTTCCGTTAAAACTGGAAAGAAGCTTTCTGAGAAACTGCTTTGTGTTCTGTTAATTCATCTCAGAGTTACAGCTTTCCTTCAAAAGCCTTTCGCTAAGGCTGTTCTTGTGGAATTGGCAAAGTGATATTTGGAAGCCCATAGTTGGCTATGGTGAAAAAGGGAATATCTTCCGTTAAAACCTGGAAAGAAGCCTTCTGAGAAACTGCTTTGTGTTCTGTTAATACATCTCACAGAGTTACATCTTTCCCTTCAAGAAGCCTTTCGCTAAGGCTGTTCTTGTGGAATTGGCAAAGTGATATTTGGAAGCACATAGAGGGCTATGGTGAAAAAGGAAATATCTTCCGGTAAAAACTGGAAAGAAGCGCTCTGAGAAACTGCTTTGTGTTCTGTTAATACATCTCACAGAGTTACATCTTTCCCTTCAAGAAGCCTTTCGCTAAGGCTGTTCTTGTGGAATTGGCAAAGTGATATTTGCAAGCCCATAGAGGGCTATGGTGAAAAAGGAAATATCTTCCGTTAAACACTGGAAAGAAGCCTTCTGAGAAACTGCTTTGTGTTCTGTTAATTCATCTCACAGAGTTACATCTTTCCCTTCAAGAAGCCTTTCGCTAAGGCTGCTCTTGTGGAATTGGCAAAGTGATATTTGGAAGCCCATAGTGGGCTATGGTGAAAAGGAAATATCTTCCGATAAAAACTGGAAAGAAGCCTTCTGAGAAACTGCTTTGTGTTCTGTTAATACATCTCACAGAGTTACATCTTTCCTTCAAGAAGCCTTTCGCTAAGGCTGTTCTTGTGGAACTGGAAAAGTGATATTTGGAAGCCCATAGTGGGCTATGGTGAAAAAGGAAATATCTTCCGATAAAAACTGGAAAGAAGCCTTCTTAGAAACTGCTTTGTGTTCTGTTAATACATCTCACAGAGTTACATCTTTCCCTTCAAGAAGCCTTTCGCAAAGGCTGTTCTTGTGGAACTGGAAAAGTGATATTTGGAAGCCCATAGACGGCTATGGTGAAAAAGGAAATATCTTCCGTTAAAAACTGGAAAGAAGCTTTCTGAGAAACTGCTTTGTGTTCTGTTAATATATCCCACAGAGGTACAGTTTCCCTTCAAGAAGCCTTTCGCTAAGGCTGTTCTTGTGGAATTGGCAAGGTGATATTTGGAAGCACATAGAGGGCTATGGTGAAAAAGAAAATATCTTCCGGTAAAAACTGGAAAGAAGCGCTCTGAGAAACTGCTTTGTGTTCTGTTAATACATTTCACAGAGTTACATCTTTCCCTTCAAGGAGCCTTTCGCTAAGGCTGTTCTTGTGGAATTGGCAAAGTGATATTTGGAAGCCCATAGAGGGCTATGGTGAAAAGGAAATATCTTCGTTAAAAACTGGAAAGAAGCCTTCTGAGAAACTGCTTTGTGTTCTGTTAATTCATCTCACAGAGTTACATCTTTCCTTCAAGAAACCTTTCGCTAAGGCTGTTCTTGTGGAATTTAGAAAGTGATATTTGGAAGCCCATAGAGGGCTATGGTGAAAAGGAAATATCTTCCATTAAAACTGGAAAGAAGCTTTCTGAGAAACTGCTTTGTGTTCTGTTAATTCATCTCACAGAGTTACAGCTTTCCCCTCAAGAAGCCTTTCGCTAAGGCTGTTCTTGTGGAATTTGCAAAGTGATATTTGGAAGCCCATAGAGGGCTGTGGTGAAAAGGAAATATCTTCAGTTAAAACTGGAAAGAAGCTTTCTGAGAAACTGCTTTGTGTTCTGTTAATTCATCTCACAGAGTTACAGCTTTCCTTCAAGAACCCTTTCACTAAGGCTGTTCTTGTGGAATTGGCAAAGTGATATTTGGAAGCCCATAGAGGGCTATGGTGAAAAGGAAATATCTTCCGTTAAAACTGGAAAGAAGCTTTCTGAGAAACTGCTTTGTGTTCTGTTAATACATCTCACAGAGTTACATCTTTCCTTCAAGAAGCCTTTCGCTAAGGCTGTTCTTGTGGAATTGGCAAAGTGATATTTGGAAGCCCATAGAGGGCTGTGGTGAAAAGGAAATATCTTCCATTAAAACAGGAAAGAAGCTTTCTGAGAAACTACTTTGTGTTCTGTTAATACATCTCACAGAGTTACATCTTTCCTTCAAGAAGCCTTTCGCTAAGGCTGTTCTTGTGGAATTGGCAAAGTGATATTTGGAAGCCCATAGAGGGCTATGGTGAAAAGGAAATATCTTCCGATAAAACTGGAAAGAAGCTTCTGAGAAACTGCTTTGTGTTCTGTTAATACATCTCACAGAGTTACATCTTTCCCTTCAAGAAGCCTTTCGCTAAGGCTGTTCTTGTGGAATTGGCAAAGTGATATTTGGAAGCCCATAGAGGGCTATGGTGAAAAAGGAAATATCTTCAGTTAAAAACTGGAAAGAAGCCTTCTGAGAAACTGCTTTGTGTTCTGTTAATACATCTCACAGAGTTACATCTTTCCTTCAAAGCCTTTCGCTAAGGCTGTTCTTGTGGAATTGGCAAAGTGATATTTGGAAGCCCATAGAGGGCTATGGTGAAAAAGGAAATATCTTCCGTTAAACACTGGAAAGAAGCCTTCTGAGAAACTGCTTTGTGTTCTGTTAATTCATCTCACAGAGTTACATCTTTCCTTCAAAGCCTTTCGCTAAGGCTGTTCTTGTGGAATTTAGAAAGTGATATTTGGAAGCCCATAGAGGGCTATGGTGAAAAGGAAATATCTTCCGTTAAAAACTGGAAAGAATCTTTCTGAGAAACTGCTTTGTGTTCTGTTAATTCATCTCACAGAGTTACATCTTTCCTTCAAGAAGCCTTTCGCTAAGGCTGTTCTTGTGGAATTGGCAAAGTGATATTTGGAAGCCCATAGAGGGCTATGGTGAAAAGGAAATATCTTCCGTTAAAAACTGGAAAGAAGCTTTCTGAGAAACTGCTTTGTGTTCTGTTAATTCATCTTACAGAGTTACAGCTTTCCCTCAAGAAGCCTTTCGCTAAGGCTGTTCTTGTGGAATTTGCAAAGTGATATTTGGAAGCCCATAGAGGGCTATGGTGAAAAAGGAAATATCTTCCGTTAAAACTGGAAAGAAGCCTTCTGAGAAACTGCTTTGTGTTCTGTTAATTCATCTCACAGAGTTACATCTTTCCTTCAAGAAGCCTTTCGCTAAGGCTGTTCTTGTGGAATTGAAAGTGATATTTGGAAGCCCATAGAGGCTAAATAGAGGGCTATGGTGAAAAAGGAAATATCTTCCGATAAAACTGGAAAGAAGCCTTCTGAGAAACTGCTTTGTGTTCTGTTAATTCATCTCACAGAGTTACAGCTTTCCCTTCAAGAAGCCTTTCGCTAAGGCTGTTCTTGTGGAATTTAGAAAGTGATATTTGGAAGCCCATAGAGGGTTATGGTGAAAAAGGAAATATCTTCGTTAAAAACTGGAAAGAAGCTTTCTGAGAAACTGCTTTGTGTTCTGTTAATACATCTCACAGAGTTACATCTTTCCTTCAAGAAGCCTTCGCTAAGGCTGTTCTTGTGGAATTGGCAAAGTGATATTTGGAAGCCCATAGAGGCTATGGTGAAAAAGGAAATATCTTCCGTTAAAACCTGGAAAGAAGCCTTCTGAGAAACTCTTTTGTGTTCTGTTAATTCATCTCGCAGAGTTACAGCTTTCCTTTCAAGAAGCCCTTCGCTAAGGCTGTTCTTGTGGAATTTAGAAAGTGATATTTGGAAGCCCATAGAGGGCTATGGTGAAAAAGGAAATATCTTCCTTTAAAAACTGGAAAGAAGCTTTCTGAGAAACTGCTTTGTGTTCTGTTAATACATCTCACAGAGTTACATCTTTCCCTTCAAGAAGCCTTTCGCTAAGGCTGTTCTTGTGGAATTGGCAAAGTGATATTTGGAAGCCCATAGAGGGCTATGGTGAAAAAGGAAATATCTTCCGTTAAAAACTGGAAAGAAGCTTTCTGAGAAACTGCTTTGTGTTCTGTTAATACATCTCACAGAGTTACAGGTTTCCCTTCAAGAAGCCTTTCGCTAAGGCTGTTCTTGTGGAATTTAGAAAGTGATATTTGGAAGCCCATAGAGGGCTATGGTGAAAAAGGAAATATCTTCCGTTAAAACTGGAAAGAAGCCTTCTGAGAAACTGCTTTGTGTTCTGTTAATTCATCTCACAGAGTTACAGCTTTCCCTTCAAGAAGCCTTTCGCTAAGGCTGTTCTTGTGGAATTTAGAAAGTGATATTTGGAAGCCCATAGAGGGCTATGGTGAAAAAGGAAATATCTTCAGTTAAAACTGGAAAGAATCTTTCTGAGAAACTGCTTTGTGTTCTGTTAATTCATCTCACAGAGTTACAGCTTTCCTTCAAGAACCCTTTCGCTAAGGCTGTTCTTGTGGAATTTGCAAAGTGATATTTGGAAGCCCATAGAGGGCTATGGTGAAAAAGGAAATATCTTCAGTTAAAACTGGAAAGAAGCCTTCTGAGAAACTGCTTTGTGTTCTGTTAATTCATTTCACAGAGTTACAGTTTCCTTCAAGAAGCCTTTCGCTAAGGCTGTTCTTGTGGAATTGGCAAAGTGATATTTGGAAGCCCATAGAGGGCTACGGTGAAAAGGAAATATCTTCCGTTAAACACTGGAAAGAAGCTTTCTGAGAAACTGCTTTGTGTTCTGTTAATACATCTCACAGAGTTACATCTTTCCCTTCAAGAAACCTTTCGCTAAGGCTGTTCTTGTGGAATTGGCAAAGTGATATTTGGAAGCCCATAGAGGGCTATGGTGAAAAAGGAAATATCTTCCGTTAAAAACTGGAAAGAAGCTTTCTGAGAAACTGCTTTGTGTTCTGTTAATACATCTCACAGAGTTACAGTTTCCTTCAAGAAACCTTTCGCTAAGGCTGTTCTTGTGGAATTTAGAAAGTGATATTTGGAAGCCCATAGAGGGCTATGGTGAAAAAGGAAATATCTTCCGTTAAAACTGGAAAGAATCTTTCTGAGAAACTGCTTTGTGTTCTGTTAATTCATCTCACAGAGTTACAGCTTTCCTCAAGAAGCCTTTCGCTAAGGCTGTTCTTGTGGAATTTGCAAAGTGATATTTGGAAGCCCATAGGGCTATGGTGAAAAAGGAAATATCTTCAGTTAAAACTGGAAAGAATCTTTCTGAGAAACTGCTTTGTGTTCTGTTAATTCATTTCACAGAGATACAGCTTTCCTTCAAGAACCCTTTCACTAAGGCTGTTCTTGTGGAATTGGCAAAGTGATATTTGGAAGACCAGAGAGGGCTATGGTGAAAAAGGAAATATCTTCCGTTAAAAACTGGAAAGAAGCTTTCTGAGAAACTGCTTTGTGTTCTGTTAATACATCTCACAGAGTTACATCTTTCCCTTCAAGAAGCCTTCGCTAAGGCTGTTCTTGTGGAAGTGGCAAAGTGATATTTGGAAGCCCATAGAGGGCTATGGTGAAAAAGGAAATATCTTCCGTTAAAACTGGAAAGAAGCTTTCTGAGAAACTGCTTTGTGTTCTGTTAATACATCTCACACAGTTACATCTTTCCCTTCAAGAAGCCTTTCGCTAAGGCTGTTCTTGTGGAATTGGCAAAGTGATATTTGCAAGCCCATAGAGGGCTATGGTGAAAAAGGAAATATCTTCAGTTAAAACTGGAAAGAAGCTTTCTGAGAAACTGCTTTGTGTTCTGTTAATACATCTCACAGAGTTACATCTTTCCTTCAAGAAGCCTTCGCTAAGGCTGTTCTTGTGGAATTGAAAGTGATATTTGGAAGCCCATAGAGGGCTATGGTGAAAAAGGAAATATCTTCCGTTAAAAACTGGAAAGAATCTTTCTGGGAAATACAGGCTATGGTGAAAAAGGAAATATCTTCCGTTAAAAACTGGAAAGAAGCTTTCTGAGAAACTGCTTTGTGTTCTGTTAATACATCTCACAGAGTTACATCTTTCCTTCAAGAAGCCTTTCCTTAAGGCTGTTCTTGTGGAATTGGCAAAGTGATATTTGGAAGCCCATAGAGGGCTATGGTGAAAAAGGAAATATCTTCCGTTAAAAACTGGAAAGAAGCTTTCTGAGAAACTGCTTTGTGTTCTGTTAATTCATCTCACAGAGTTACATCTTTCCCTTCAAGAAGCCTTTCGCTAAGGCTGTTCTTGTGGAATTGGCAAAGTGATATTTGGAAGCCCATAGAGGGCTACGGTGAAAAAGGAAATATCTTCCGATAAAAACTGGAAAGAAGCCTTCTGAGAAACTGCTTTGTGTTCTGTTAATTCATCTCACAGAGTTACAGCTTTCCCTTCAAGAAGCCTTTCGCTGAGGCTGTTCTTGTGGAATTAGAAAGTGATATTTGGAAGCCCATAGAGGGCTATGGTGAAAAGGATATATCTTCCATTAAAAACTGGAATGAATCTTTCTGAGAAACTGCTTTGTGTTCTGTTAATTCATCTCACAGTGTTACAGCTTTCCCCTCAAGAGTCCTTTCGCTTAGACTGTTCTTGTGGAATTTGCAAAGTGATATTTGGAAGCCCATAGGGCTATGGTGAAAAGGAAATATCTTCAGTTAAAACTGGAAAGAAGCTTTCTGAGAAACTGCTTTGTGTTCTGTAAATTCATTTCACAGAGATACAGCTTTCCTTCAAGAAGTCCTTTCGCTAAGGCTGTTCTTGTGGAATTGGCAAAGTGATATTTGGAAGCCCAGAGGGCTATGGTGAAAAGGAAATATCTTCCGTTAAAACTGGAAAGAAGCTTTCTGAGAAACTGCTTTGTGTTCTGTTAATATATCTCACAGAGTTACATCTTTCCTTCAAGAAGCCTTTCGCTAAGGCTGTTCTTGTGGAATTGGCAAAGTGATATTTGGAAGCCCAGAGAGGCTATGGTGAAAAGGAAATATCTTCCGTTAAAACTGGAAAGAAGCTTTCTGAGAAACTCCTTTGTGTTCTGTTAATACATCTCACAGAGTTACATCTTTCCTTCAAGAAGCCTTTCACTAAGGCTGTTCTTGTGGAATTGGCAAAGTGATATTTGGAAGCCCATAGAGGGCTATGGTGAAAAGTAAATATCTTCCGTTAAAACTGGAAAGAAGAGCTCTGAGAAACTGCTTTGTGTTCTGTTAATACATCTCACAGAGTTACATCTTTCCTTCAAGAAGCCTTCGCTAAGGCTGTTCTTGTGGAATTGGAAAGTGATATTTGGAAGCCCATAGAGGGCTATGGTGAAAAGGAAATATCTTCCGTTAAAAACTGGAAAGAATCTTTCTGAGAAACTGCTTTGTGTTCTGTTAATTCATCTCACAGAGTTACATCTTTCCCTTCAAGAAGCCTTTCGCTAAGGCTGCTCTTGTGGAATTGGCAAAGTGATATTTGGAAGCCCATAGAGGGCTATGGTGAAAAAGGAAATATCTTCCGATAAAAACTGGAAAGAAGCCTTCTGAGAAACTGCTTTGTGTTCTGTTAATTCATCTCACAGAGTTACAGCTTTCCCTTCAAGAAGCCTTTCGCTAAGGCTGTTCTTGTGGAAATTAGAAAGTGATATTTGAAAGCCCATAGAGGACTATGGTGAAAAAGGATATATCTTCCGTTAAAAACTGGAAAGAATCTTTCTGAGAAACTGCTTTGTGTTCTGTTAATTCATCTCACAGAGTTACAGCTTTCCCCTCAAGAGTCCTTTCGCTTAGACTGTTCTTGTGGAATTTGCAAAGTGATATTTGGAAGCCCGTACAGGGCTGTGGTGAAAAAGGAAATGTCTTCAGTTAAAAACTGGAAAGAAGCTTTCTGAGAAACTGCTTTGTGTTCTGTTAATACATCTCACAGAGTTACAGCTTTCCTCAAGAGTCCTTTCGCTTAGACTGTTCTTGTGGAATTTGGAAAGTGACATTTGGAAGCCCAGAGAGGCTATGGTGAAAAAGGAAATGTCTTCAGTTAAAACTGGAAAGAAGCTTGAGAAACTGCTTTTTGTTCTGTTAATACATCTCACAGAGATACAGCTTTCCTTCAAGAAGCCTTTCGCTAAGGCTGTTCTTGTGGAATTGGCAAAGTGATATTTGGAAGCCCAGAGGGCTATGGTGAAAAAGGAAATGTCTTCAGTTAAAACTGGAAAGAAGCTTTCTGAGAAACTGCTTTGTGTTCTGTTAATACATCTCACAGAGTTACATCTTTCCTTCAAGAAGCCTTCGCTAAGGCTGTTGTTGTGGAATTGGCAAAGTGATATTTGGAAGCCCTTAGAGGGCTATGGTGAAAAAGGAAATATCTTCCGTTAAAAACTGGAAAGAAGCTTTCTGAGAAACTGCTTTGTGTTCTGTTAATTCATCTCAGAGTTACAGCTTTCCTCAAGAGTCCTTTCGCTTAGACTGTTCTTGTGGAATTTGCAAAGTGATATTTGGAAGCCCATAGAGGGCTGTGGTGAAAAAGGAAATGTCTTCAGTTAAAACTGGAAAGAAGCTTTCTGAGAAACTGCTTTGTGTTCTGTTAATTCATCTCACAGAGTTACATCTTTCCTTCAAGAACCTTTCGCTAAGGCTGTTCTTGTGGAATTGGCAAAGTGATATTTGGAAGCCCAGAGGGCTATGGTGAAAAGAAATATCTTCCGTTAAAAACTGGAAAGAAGCTTTCTGAGAAACTGCTTTGTGTTCTGTTAATACATCTCACAGAGTTACATCTTTCCTTCAAGAAGCCTTCGCTAAGGCTGTTCTTGTGGAATTTGCAAAGTGATATTTGGAAGCCCATAGAGGGTTATGGTGAAAAAGGAAATATCTTCCGTTAAAACTGGAAAGAAGCTTTCTGAGAAACTGCTTTGTGTTCTGTTAATACATCTCACAGAGTTACATCTTTCCCTTCAAGAAGCCTTTCGCTAAGGCTGCTCTTGTGGAATTGGCAAAGTGATATTGGGAAGCCCATAGTGGGCTATGGTGAAAAAGGAAATATCTTCCGATAAAAACTGGAAAGAAGCCTTCTTAGAAACTGCTTTGTGTTCTGTTAATTCATCTCACAGAGTTACAGCTTTCCCTTCAAGAAGCCTTTCGCTAAGGCTGTTCTTGTGGAATTTAGAAAGTGATATTTGGAAGCCCTTAGAGGGCTATGGTGAAAAAGGATATATCTTCCGTTAAAAACTGGAAAGAATCTTTCTGAGAAACTGCTTTGTGTTCTGTTAATTCATCTCACAGAGTTACAGCTTTCCCCTCAAGAGTCCTTTCGCTTAGACTGTTCTTGTGGAATTTGCAAAGTGATATTTGGAAGCCCGTCCTGCGCTGTGGTGAAAAAGGATATGTCTTCAGTTAAAAACTGGAAAGAAGCTTGAGAAACTGCTTTGTGTTCTGTAAATTCATTTCACAGAGATACAGCTTTCCCTTCAAGAACCCTTTCACTAAGGCTGTTCTTGTGGAATTGGCAAAGTGATATTTGGAAGCCCATAGAGGGCTATGGTGAAAAAGGAAATATCTTCCGTTAAAAACTGGAAAGAAGCTTTCTGAGAAACTGCTTTGTGTTCTGTTAATACATCTCACAGAGTTACATCTTTCCCTTCAAGAAGCCTTTCGCTAAGGCTGTTCTTGTGGAATTGGCAAAGTGATATTTGGAAGCCCATAGAGGGCTATGGTGAAAAAGGAAATATCTTCCGTTAAAACTGGAAAGAAGCTTTCTGAGAAACTCCTTTGTGTTCTGTTAATACATCTCACAGAGTTACATCTTTCTCTGCAAGAAGCCTTTCGCTAAGGCTGTTCTTGTGGAATTGGCAAAGTGATATTTGGAAGCCCAGAGAGGGCTGTGGTGAAAAAGGAAATATCTTCCATTAAAAACAGGAAAGAAGCTTTCTGAGAAACTCCTTTGTATTCTGTTAATACATCTCACAGAGTTACATCTTTCCCTGCAAGAAGCCTTTCGCTAAGGCTGTTCTTGTGGAACTGGCAAAGTGATATTTGGAAGCACATAGAGGGCTATGGTGAAAAAGGAAATATCTTCCGGTAAAACTGGAAAGAAGAGCTCTGAGAAACTGCTTTGTGTTCTGTTAATACATCTCACAGAGTTACATCTTTCCCTTCAAGAAGCCTTTCGCTAAGGCTGTTCTTGTGGAATTGGCAAAGTGGTATTTGCAAGCCCATAGAGGGCCAGGGTGAAAAAGGAAATATCTTCTGGTAAAAACTGGAAACAAGACCTCTGAGAAACTGCTTTGTGTTCTGTTAATACATCTCACAGAGTTACATCTTTCCCTTCAAGAAGCCTTTCGCTAAGGCTGCTCTTGTGGAATTGGCAAAGTGGTATTTGCAAGCCCATAGAGGGCTATGGTGAAAAAGGAAATATCTTCCGTTAAACACTGGAAAGAAGCCTTCTGAGAAACTGCTTTGTGTTCTGTTAATTCATCTCACAGAGTTACATCTTTCCCTTCAAGAAGCCTTTCGCTAAGGCTCTTCTTGTGGAATTTAGAAAGTGATATTTGGAAGCCCATAGAGGGCTACGGTGAAAAAGGAAATATCTTCCGTTAAAAACGGGAAAGCATCTTTCTGAGAAACTGCTTTGTGTTCTGTTAATTCATCTCACAGAGTTACATCTTTCCCTTCAAGAAGGATTTCGCTAAGGCTGCTCTTGTGGAATTGGCAAAGTGATATTTGGAAGCCCATGGAGGGCTACGGTGAAAAAGGAAATATCTTCCGTTAAAAACTGGAAAGAAGCTTTCAGAGAAAGTGCTTAGTGTTCTGTTAATTCATCTTACAGAGTTACAGCTTTCCCCTCAAGGGTCCTTTCGCTTAGACTGTTCTTGTGGAATTTGCAAAGTGACATGTGGAAGCCCGTACAGCGCTGTGGTGAAAAAGGAAATATCTTCCGTTAAACACTGGAAAGAAGCCTTCTGAGAAACTGCTTTGTGTTCTGTTAATTCATCTCACAGAGTTATATCTTTCCCTTCAAGAAGCCTTTTGCTAAGGCTGTTCTTGTGGAATTTAGAAAGTGATATTTGGAAGCCCATAGAGGGCTATGGTGAAAAAGCAAATATCTTCCGTTAAAAACTGGAAAGAAGCTTTCTGGGAAATAGAGGGCTATGGTGAAAAAGGAAATATCTTCCGATAAAAACTGGAAAGAAGCCTTCTTAGAAACTTCTTTGTGTTCTATTAATTCATCTCACAGAGTTACAGCTTTCCCTTCAAGAAGCCTTTCGCTAAGGCTGTTCTGGTGGAATTTAGAAAGTGATATTTGGAAGCCCATAGAGGGGTATGGTGAAAAAGGAAATATCTTCCGTTAAAACTGGAAAGAAGGTTTCTGAGAAACTTCTTTGTGTTCTGTTAATACATCTCACAGAGTTACATCTTTCCCTTCAAGAAGCCTTTCCTTAAGGCTGTTCTTGTGGAATTGGCAAAGTGATATTTGGAAGCCCATAGAGGGTTATGGTGAAAAAGGAAATATCTTCCGTTAAAAACTGGAAAGAAGCCTTCTGAGAAACTGCTTTGTGTTCTGTTAATTCATGTCACAGAGTTACAGGTTTCCATTCAAGAAGCCTTTCGCTAAGGCTGTTTTTGTGGAATTTAGAGAGTTATATTTGGAAGCCCATAGAGGGCTACGGTGAAAAAGGAAATATCTTCCTTAAAAATTGGAAAGAAGCTTTCTGGGAAACTGCTTAGTGTTCTATTAATGCATCTCACAGATTTACATCTTTCCCTTCAAGAAGCCTTTCGCTAAGGCTGTTCTTGTGGATTTGGCAAAGTGATATTGGAAGCCCATAGAGTGCTATGGTGAAAAAGGATTTATCTTCCGTTAAAAACTGGAAAGAAGCTTTCTGAGAAACTACTTTGTGTTCTGCTAATACATCTCACAGAGTTACAGGTTTCCCTTCAAGAAGCCTTTTGCAAAGGCTGTTCTTGTGGAATTTAGAGAGTGATATTTGGAAGCCCATGGAATGCTATGGTGAAAAAGGAAATATCTTCCGTTAAAAACTGGAAAGAAGTCTTCTGAGAAACTGCTTTGTGTTCTGTTAATTCATCTCACAGAGTTACACCTTTCCCTTGAAGAAGCCTTTCGCTAAGGCTGTTCTTGTGGAATTTAGAAAGTGATATTTGGAAGCTCATAGAGGGCTATGGTGAAAAAGGAAATATCTTCTGTTAAAAACTGGAAAGAATCTTTCTGCGAAACTGATTTGTGTTCTGTTAATTCTCCTCACAGAGTTACAGCTTTATCCTCAAGAGTCCTTTCGCTTACACTGTTCTCGTGGAATTTGCAAGGTGATATTTGGAAGCCCGTACAGCGCTGTGGTGAAAAAGGAAATGTCTTCAGTTAAAAACTGGAAAGAAGCCTTCTGAGAAACTGCTTTGTGTTCTGCTAATTCATTTCACAGAGTTACAGTTTCCCTTCAAGAAGCCTTTCGCTAAGGCTGTTCTTCTGGAATTGGCAAAGTGGTATTTGGAAGCCCATATAGGGCTACGGTGAAAAAGGAAATATCTTCCGTTAAACACTGGAAAGAAGCTTTCTGAGAAACTGCTTTGTGCTCTGTTAATACATCTCACAGAGTTACATCGTTCCCTTCAAGAAACCTTTCGCTAAAGCTGTTGTTGTGGAATTGGCAAAGTGATATTTGGAAGCCCATAGAGGGATATGGTGAAAAAGGAAATATCTTCCGTTAAAATCTGGAAAGAAGCTTTCTGAGAAACTGCTTTGTGTTCTCTTAATATATCCCACAGAGTTACAGTTTCCCTTCAAGAAACCTTTCGCTAAGGCTTTTCTTGTGGAATTGGCAAAGTGATATTTGGAAGCCCATAGAGGGCTATGGTGAAAAGGAAATATCTTCCGATAAAAACTGGAAAGAAGCCTTCTGAGAAACTGCTTTGTGTTCTGTTAATTCATCTCACAGAGTTACAGCTTTCCTTCAAGAAGCCTTTCGATAAGGCTGTTCTTGTGGAATTGGCAAAGTGATATTTGGAAGCCCATAGAGGGTTATGGTGAAAAGGAAATATCTTCCGTTAAAACTGGAAAGAAGCTTTCTGAGAAACTGCTTTGTGTTCTCTTAATATATCCCACAGAGTTACAGTTTCCCTTCAAGAAACCTTTCGCTAAGGCTTTTCTTGTGGAATTGGCAAAGTGATATTTGGAAGCCCATAGAGGGCTATGGTGAAAAAGGAAATATCTTCCGATAAAAACTGGAAAGAGGCCTTCTGAGAAACTGCTTTGTGTTATGTTAATTCATCTCACAGAGTTACAGCTTTCCCTTCAAGAAGCCTTTCGATAAGGCTGTTCTTGAAGGATTTAGGAAGTTGTATTTGGAAGCGCATAGAGGGCTATATTGAAAAAGGAAATACCTTCCTTTAAAAACTGGAAAAAAGCTTTCTGAGAAACTGCATAGTGTTCTGTTAATACATCTCACGGAGTTACAGCTTTCCCTTCAATAATCCTTTCCCTAAGGCTGTTCTTGTGGAATTAGCAAAGTGATATTTGGAAGCCCATAGAGGGCTATGGCGAAAAAGGAAATATCTTCCGTTAAAAATTGGAAAGAAGCTTTCTGAGAATCTGCTTTGTGTTCTGTTAATACATCTCACAGAGTTACAGCTTTCCCTTGAAGAACCCTTTCACTAAGTCTGTTCTTGTGGAATAGGGAATGTGATATTTGGAAGCCCATAGAGGGCTATGGTGAAAAAGGAAATATCTTCCGTTAAAAACTGGAAAGAATCTTTCTGAGAAACTGCTTTGTGTTCTCTTAATTCATCTCACAGAGTTACAGCTTTCCCTTTAAGAAGCCTTTCGATACGGCTGTTCTTGTGGAATTTAGAAAGTGATATTTGGAAGCCCATAGAGGGCTACGGTGAAAAAAGAAATATCTTCCGTTAAAAACTGGAAAGAATCTTTCTGAGAAACTGCTTTGTGTTCTGTTAATTCATCTCACAGAGTTACAGCTTTCCCCTCAAGAGTCCTATCGCTTAGACTGTTCTTGTGAATTTGCAAAGTGATATTGGGAAGCCCGTACAGCGCTGTAGTGAAAAAAGAAATGTCTTCAGTTAAAAACTGGAAACAAGCTTTCTGAGAAACTGCTTTGTGTTCTGCTAATTTATTTCACAGAGATACAGCTTTCCCTTCAAGAACCCTTTCGCTAAGGCTGTTCTTGTGGAATTGGCAAAGTGATATTTGGAAGCCCATAGAGGGCTATGGTGAAAAAGGAAATATCTTCAGTTAAACACTGGAAAGAAGCCTTCTGAGAAACTGCTTTGTGTTCTGTTAATTCATCTCACAGAGTTACATCTTTCCCTTCAAGAAGCCTTTCGCTAAGGCTGTTCTTGTGGAATTTAGAAAGTGATATTTGGAAGCCCATAGAGGGCTACGGTGAAAAAGGAAATATCTTCCGTTAAAAACTGGAAAGAATCTTTCTGAGAAACTGCTTTGTGTTCTGTTAATTCATCTCACAGAGTTACATCTTTCCCTTCAAGAAGCCTTTCGCTAAGGCTGCTCTTGTGGAATTGGCAAAGTGATATTTGGAAGCCCATAGTGGGCTATGGTGAAAAAGGAAATATCTTCCGATAAAAACTGGAAAGAAGCCTTCTTAGAAACTGCTTTGTGTTCTGTTAATTCATCTCACAGAGTTACAGCTTTCCCTTCAAGAAGCCTTTCGCTAAGGCTGTTCTTGTGGAAATTAGAAAGTGATATTTGGAAGCCCATAGAGGGCTATGGTGAAAAAGGAAATATCTTCCGTTAAAAACTGGAAAGAATCTTTCTGAGAAACTGCTTTGTGTTCTGTTAATTCATCTCACAGAGTTACAGCTTTCCCCTCAAGAGTCCTTTCGCTTAGACTGTTCTTGCGGAATTTGCAAAGTGATATTGGGAAGCCCATAGGGCTATGGTGAAAAAGGATATATCTTCAGTTAAAAACTGGAAAGAAACTTTCTGAGAAACTGCTTTGTGTTCTGTTAATACATCTCACAGAGTTACAGCTTTCCTTCAAGAACCCTTTCACTAAGGCTGTTCTTGTGGAATTGGCAAAGTGATATTTGGAAGCCCAGAGAGGGCTATGGTGAAAAGGAAATATCTTCCGTTAAAAACTGGAAAGAAGCTTTCTGAGAAACTGCTTTGTGTTCTGTTAATATATCTCACAGAGTTACATCTTTCCCTTCAAGAAGCCTTTCGCTAAGGCTGTTCTTGTGGAATTGGCAAAGTGATATTTGGAAGCCCATAGGGCTATGGTGAAAAAGGAAATATCTTCAGTTAAACACTGGAAAGAAGCCTTCTGAGAAACTGCTTTGTGTTCTGTTAATTCATCTCACAGAGTTACATCTTTCCCTTCAAGAAGCCTTTCGCTAAGGCTGTTCTTGTGGAATTTAGAAAGTGATATTTGGAAGCCCCTAGAGGGCTACGGTGAAAAAGGAAATATCTTCCGTTAAAAACTGGAAAGAATCTTTCTGGGAAACTGCTTTGTGTTCTGTTAATTCATCTCACACAGTTACATCGTTCCCTTCAAGAAGCCTTTCGCTAAGGCTGCTCTTGTGGAATTGGCAAAGTGATATTTGGAAGCCCATAGAGGGCTATGGTGAAAAAGGAAATATCTTCCGATAAAAACTGGAAAGAAGCCTTCTTAGAAACTGCTTTGTGTTCTGTTAATTCATCTCACAGAGTTACAGCTTTCCCTTCAAGAAGCCTTTCGCTAAGGCTGTTCTTGTGGAAATTAGAAAGTGATATTTGGAAGCCCATAGAGGGCTATGGTGAAAAAGGATATATCTTCCGTTAAAAACTGGAAAGAATCTTTCTGAGAAACTGCTTTGTGTTCTGTTAATTCATTTCCCAGAGTTACAGCTTTCCCCTCAAGAGTCCTTTCGGTTGGACTGTTCTTGTGGAATTTGCAAAGTGATATTTGGAAGCCCGTTCTGCGTTGTGGTGAAAAAGGATATATCTTCAGTTAAAAACTGGAAAGAAACTTTCTGAGAAACTGCTTTGTGTTCTGTAAATTAATTTCACAGAGATACAGCTTTCCCTTCAAGAACCCTTTCACTAAGGCTGTTCTTGTGGAATGGGCAAAGTGATATTTGGAAGCCCAGAGAGGGCTATGGTGAAAAAGGAAATATCTTCCGTTAAAAACTGGAAAGAAGCTTTCTGAGAAACTGCTTTGTGTTCTGTTAATATATCTCGCAGAGTTACATCTTTCCCTTCAAGAAGCCTTTCGCTAAGGCTGTTCTTGTGGAATTGGCAAAGTGCTATTTGGAAGCCCATAGAGGCTATGGTGAAAAAGTAAATATCTTACGGTAAAAACTGGAAAGAAGCGCTCTGAGAAACTGCTTTGTGTTCTGTTAATACATCTCCCATAGTTCCATCTTTCCCTTCAAGAAGCCTTTCGCTAAGGCTATTATTGTGGAATTGGAAAAGTGATATTTGCAAGCCCATAGAGGACTATGGTGAAAAAGGAAATATCTTCTGTTAAAAACTGGAAAGAAGCTTTCTGAGAAACTGCTTTGTGTTCTGTTAATACATCTCACAGAGATACATCTTTCCCTTCAAGAAGCCTCTGGCTAAGGCTGTTCTTGTAGAATTGGCGAAGTGATATTTGGAAGCCCATAGAGGGCTATGGTGAAAAAGGAAAAATCTTCCGTTAAAAACTGGAAAGAATCTTTCTGGGAAATACAGGGCTATGGTGAAAAAGGAAATATCTTCCGTTAAAATCTGGAAAGAAGCTTTCTGAGAAACTTCTTTGTGTTCTCTTAATACATCTCACAGAGTTACATCTTTCCCTTCAATAAGCCTTTCCTTAAGGCTGTTCTTGTGGAATTTGCAATGTGATATTTGGAAGCCCATAGAGGGCTATGGTGAAAAAGGAAATATCTTCCGTTAAAAACTGGAAAGAAGCTTTCTGAGAAACTGCTTTGTGTTCTGTTAATTCATCTCACAGAGTTACATCTTTCCCTTCAAGAAGCCTTTCGCTAAGGCTGCTCTTGTGGAATTGGCAAAGTGATATTTGGAAGCCCATAGAGGGCTACGGTGAAAAAGGAAATATCTTCCGATAAAAACTGGAAAGAAGCCTTCTTAGAAACTGCTTTGTGTTCTGTTAATTCATCTCACAGAGTTACAGCTTTCCCTTCAAGAAGCCTTTCGCTAAGGCTGTTCTTGTGGAAATTAGAAAGTGATATTTGGAAGCCCATAGAGGGCTATGGTGAAAAAGGATATATCTTCCATTAAAAACTGGAAAGAATCTTTCTGAGAAACTGCTTTGTGTTCTGTTAATTCATCTCACAGAGTTACAGCTTTCCCCTCAAGAGTCCTTTCGCTTAGACTGTTCTTGTGGAATTTGCAAAGTGATATTTGGAAGCCCGTTCTGCGCTGTGGTGAAAAAGGATATGTCTTCAGTTAAAAACTGGAAAGAAGCTTTCTGAGAAACTGCTTTGTGTTCTGTAAATTCATTTCACAGAGATACAGCTTTCCCTTCAAGAACCCTTTCACTAAGGCTGTTCTTGTGGAAATTAGAAAGTGATATTTGGAAGCCCATAGAGGGCTATGGTGAAAAAGGATATATCTTCCATTAAAAACTGGAAAGAATCTTTCTGAGAAACTGCTTTGTGTTCTGTTAATTCATCTCACAGAGTTACAGCTTTCCCCTCAAGAGTCCTTTCGCTTAGACTGTTCTTGTGGAATTTGCAAAGTGATATTTGGAAGCCCGTTCTGCGCTGTGGTGAAAAAGGATATGTCTTCAGTTAAAAACTGGAAAGAAGCTTTCTGAGAAACTGCTTTGTGTTCTGTAAATTCATTTCACAGAGATACAGCTTTCCCTTCAAGAACCCTTTCACTAAGGCTGTTCTTGTGGAATTGGCAAAGTGATATTTGGAAGCCCATAGAGGGCTATGGTGAAAAAGGAAATATCTTCCGTTAAAAACTGGAAAGAAGCTTTCTGAGAAACTGCTTTGTGTTCTGTTAATACATCTCACAGAGTTACATCTTTCACTTCAAGAAGCCTTTCGCTGAAGCTGTTCCTGTGGAATTGGCAAAGTGATATTTGGAAGCCCAGAGAGGGCTATGGTGAAAAAGGAAATATCTTCCGTTAAAAACTGGAAAGAAGCTTTCTGAGAAACTCCTTTGTGTTCTGTTAATACATCTCACAGAGTTACATCTTTCCCTGCAAGAAGCCTTTCACTAAGGCTGTTCTTGTGGAATTGGCAAAGTGATATTTGGAAGCCCTTAGAGGGCTATGGTGAAAAAGTAAATATCTTCCGTTAAAAACTGGAAAGAAGAGCTCTGAGAAACTGCTTTGTGTTCTGTTAATACATCTCACAGAGTTACATCTTTCCCTTCAAGAAGCCTTTCGCTAAGGCTGTTCTGGTGGAATTGAGAAAGTGATATTTGGAATCCCATAGAGGGCTACGGTGAAAAAGGAAATATCTTCCGTTAAAAACTGGAAAGAATCTTTCTGAGAAACTGCTTTGTGTTCTGTTAATTCATCTCACAGAGTTACATCTTTCCTTCAAGAAGCCTTTCGCTAAGGCTGCTCTTGTGGAATTGGCAAAGTGATATTTGGAAGCCCATAGTGGGCTATGGTGAAAAAGGAAATATCTTCCGATAAAAACTGGAAATAAGCCTTCTGAGAAACTGCTTTGTGTTCTGTTAATTCATCTCAGAGAGTTACAGCTTTCCCTTCAAGAAGCCTTTCGCTAAGGCTGTTCTTGTGGAAATTAGAAAGTGATATTTGAAAGCCCATAGAGGACTATGGTGAAAAAGGAAATATCTTCCGTTAAAAACTGGAAAGAATCTTTCTGAGAAACTGCTTTGTGTTCTGTTAATTCATCTCACAGAGTTACAGCTTTCCCCTCAAGAGTCCTTTCGCTTAGACTGTTCTTGTGGAATTTGGAAAGTGACATTTGGAATCCCATACAGCGCTGTGGTGAAAAAGGAAATGTCTTCAGTTAAAAATTGGAAAGAAGCTTTCTGAGAAACTGCTTTGTGTTCTGTTAATACATTTCGCAGAGATACAGCTTTCCCCTCAAGAGTCCTTTCGCTTAGACTGTTCTTGTGGAATTTGGAAAGTGACATTTGGAATCCCGTACAGCGCTGTGGTGAAAAAGGAAATGTCTTCAGTTAAAAATTGGAAAGAAGCTTTCTGAGAAACTGCTTTTTGTTCTGTTAATACATTTCGCAGAGATACAGCTTTCCCTTCAAGAAGCCTTTCGCTAAGGCTGTTCTTGTGGAATTGGCAAAGTGATATTTGGAAGCCCATAGAGGGCTATCGTGAAAAAGGAAATATCTTCTGTTTTAAACTGGAAAGAAGCTTTCTGAGAAACTGCTTCGTGTTCTGTTACTACATCTCACAGAGTTACATCTTTCCCTTCTAGAAGCCTTTCGCTTAGGCAGTTGTTGTGGAATTGCCAAAGTGATATTTGAAGCCCATAGAGGGCTATGGTGAAAAAGGAAATATCTTCCGTTAAAAACTGGAAAGAAGCTTTCTGAGAAACTGCTTTGTGTTCTGTTAGTTCATCTCACAGAGTTACAGCTTTCCCCTCAAGAGTCCTATCGCTTAGACTGTTCTTGTGGAATTTGCAAAGTGATATTGGGAAGCCCGTACAGCGCTGTAGTGAAAAAGGAAATGTCTTCAGTTAAAAACTGGAAACAAGCTTTCTGAGAAACTGCTTTGAGTTCTGCTAATTTATATCACAGATATACAGCTTTCCCTTCAAGAACCGTTTCGCTATGGCTGTTCTTGTGGAATTGGCAAAGTGATATTTGGAAGACCAGAGTGGGCTATGGTGAAAAAGAGAATATCTTCCGTTAAAAACTGGAAAGAAGCTTTCTGAGAAACTGCTTTGTGTTCTGTTAGTACATCTCACAGGGTTACATCTTTCCCTTCAAGAAGCCTTTCGCTAAGGGTGTTCTTGTGGAAGTGCCAAAGTGATATTTGGAAGCCCATAGAGGGTTATGGTGAAAAAGGAAATATCTTCCGTTAAAACTGGAAAGAAGCTTTCTGAGAAACTGCTTTGTGTTCTGTTAATACATCTCACAGAGTTACATCTTCCCTTCAAGAAGCCTTTCGCTAAGGCTGCTCTTGTGGAATTGGCAAAGTGATATTGGGAAGCCCATAGTGGGCTATGGTGAAAAAGGAAATATCTTCCGATAAAAACTGGAAAGAAGCCTTCTTAGAAACTGCTTTGTGTTCTGTTAATTCATCTCACAGAGTTACAGCTTTCCCTTCAAGAAGCCTTTCGCTAAGGCTGTTCGTGTGGAAATTAGAAAGTTATATTTGGAAGCCCTTAGAGGGCTATGGTGAAAAAGGATATATCTTCCGTTAAAAACTGGAAAGAATCTTTCTGAGAAACTGCTTTGTGTTCTGTTAATTCATCTCACAGAGTTACAGCTTTCCTTCAAGAAGCCTTTCGCTAAGGCTGCTCTTGTGGAATTGGCAAAGTGATATTGGGAAGCCCATAGTGGGCTATGGTGAAAAGGAAATATCTTCCGATAAAAACTGGAAAGAAGCCTTCTGAGAAACTGCTTTGTGTTCTGTTAATTCATCTCACAGAGTTACAGCTTTCCTTCAAGAAGCCTTCGCTAAGGCTGTTCTTGTGGAATTAGAAAGTGATATTTGGAAGCCCTTAGAGGGCTATGGTGAAAAAGGAAATATCTTCCGTTAAAAACTGGAAAGAATCTTTCTGAGAAACTGCTTTGTGTTCTGTTAATTCATCTCACAGAGTTACAGCTTTCCCCTCAAGAGTCCTATCGCTTAGACTGTTCTTGTGGAATTTGCAAAGTGATATTTGGAAGCCCGTACAGCGCAGTGGTGAAAAAGGAAATGTCTTCAGTTAAAAACTGGAAACAAGCTTTCTGAGAAACTGCTTTGTGTTCTGTTAATTTATTTCACAGAGATACAGCTTTCCCTTCAAGAACCCTTTCGCTAAGGCTGTTCTTGTGGAATTGGCAAAGTGATATTTGGAAGCCCACAGAGGGCTACGGTGAAAAAGGAAATATCTTCCGTTAAAAACTGGAAAGAAGCTTTCTCAGAAACTGCTTTGTGTTCTGTTAATACATCTCACAGAGTTACATGTTTCCCTTCTAGAAGCTTTTCGCTTAAGCTGTTCCTGTGGAATAGGTAAAGTGATATTTGGAAGACAAGAGAGGGCTATGGTGAAAAAAAAATATCTTCCGTTAAAAACTGGAAACTAGCTTTCTGAGAAACTGCTTTGTGTTCTGTTAATACATCTCACAGAGTTACATCTTTCCTTCAAGAAGCCTTTCGCTAAGGCTGTTCTTGTGGAATTGGCAAAGTGATATTTGGAAGCCCAGAGAGGGCTATGGTGAAAAAAGGAAATATCTTCCTTTAAAAACTGGAAAGAAGCCTTCTGAGAAACTGCTTTGTGTTCTGTTAATACATCTCACAGAGTTACATCTTTCCCTTCAAGAAGCCTTTCGCTAAGGCTGTTCTTGTGGAATTGGCAAAGTGATATTTGGAAGCCCATAGAGGGCTATGGTGAAAAAGGAAATATCTTCCATTAAAAACTGGAAAGAAGCCTTCTGAGAAACTGCTTTGTGTTCTGTTAATTCATCTCACAGAGTTACATCTTTCCCTTCAAGAAGCCTTTCGCTAAGGCTGTTCTTGTGGAATTTAGAAAGTGATATTTCGAAGCCCATAGAGGGCTAGGGTGAAAAGGAAATATCTTCCGTTAAAACTGGAAAGAATCTTTCTGAGAAACTGCTTTGTGTTCTGTTAATTCATCTCACAGAGTTACAGCTTTCCTCAAGAGTCCTTTCGCTAGACTGTTCTTGTGGAATTTGCAAAGTGATATTTGGAAGCCCATAGAGGGCTGTGGTGAAAAGGAAATGTCTTCAGTTAAAATTGGAAAGAAGCTTTCTGAGAAACTGCTTTTGTTCTGTTAATTCATTTCACAGAGATACAGCTTTCCTTCAAGAAGCCTTTCGCTAAGGCTGTTCTTGTAGAATTGGCAAAGTGATATTTGGAAGCCCAGAGGGCTATGGTGAAAAAGGAAATATCTTCCGTTAAAAACTGGAAGGAAGCTTTCTGAGAAACTGCTTTGTGTTCTGTTAATACATCTCACAGAGTTACATCTTTCCTTCAAGAAGCCTTTCGCTAAGCTGTTCCTGTGGAATTGGCAAAGTGATATTTGGAAGCCCATAGAGGGCTATGGTGAAAAAGGAAATATCTTCCGTTAAAACTGGAAAGAAGCTTTCTGAGAAACTGCTTTGTGTTCTGTTAATACATCTCACAGAGTTACATCTTTCCCTTCTAGAAGCCTTTCGCTAAGGCTGTTGTTGTGGAATTGGCAAAGTGATATTTCGAAGCCCTTAGAGGGCTATGATGAAAAAGGAAATATCTTCCGTTAAAAACTGGAAAGAAGCTTTCTGAGAAACTGCTTTGTGTTCTGTTAATACATCTCACAGAGTTACATCTTTCCCTTCAAGAAGCCTTTCGCTTAAGCTGTTCCTGTGGAATTGGCAAAGTGATATTTGGAAGCCCAGAGAGGGCTATGGTGAAAAAGGAAATATCTTCTGTTAAAAACTGGAAAGAAGCTTTCTGAGAAACTGCTTTGTGTTCTGTTAATACATCTCACAGAGTTACAGCTTTCCCTTCAAGAAGCCTTTCGCTAAGGCTGTTCTTGTAGAATTGGCAAAGTGATATTTGGAAGCCCATAGAGGGCTATGGTGAAAAAGGAAATATCTTCCGTTAAAAACTGGAAAGAAGCTTTCTGGGAAATAGAGGGCTATGGTGAAAAAGGAAATATCTTCCGTTAAAAACTGGAAAGAAGCTTTCTGAGAAACTCCTTTGTGTTCTGTTAATACATCTCACAGAGTTACATCTTTCTCTGCAAGAAGCCTTTCGCTAAGGCTGTTCTTGTGGAATTGGCAAAGTGATATTTGGAAGAGCATAGAGGGCTGTGGTGAAAAAGGAAATATCTTCCGTTGAAACTGGAAAGAAGCTTTCTGAGAAACTTCTTTGTGTTCTGTTAATACATCTCACAGAGTTACATCCTTCCCTTCAAGAAGCCTTTCCTTAAGGCTGTTCTTGTGGAATTGGCAAAGTGATATTTGGAAGCCCATACAGGGTTATGGTGAAAAAGGAAATATCTTCCGTTAAAAACTGGAAAGAAGAATTCTGAGAAACTGCTTTGTGTTCTGTTAATTCATCTCACAGAGTTACAGGTTTCCCTTCAAGAAGCCTTTAGCTAAGGCTGTTTTTGTGGAATTTAGGGAGTGATATTTGGAAGCCCATAGAGGGCTATGGTGAAAAAGGAAATATCTTCCTTTAAAAACTGGAAAGAAGCTTTCTGGGAAACTGCTTAGTGTTCTGTTAATGCATCTCACAGAGTTACATATTTCCCTTCAAGAAGCCTTTCGCTAAGTCTGTTCTTGTGGAATTGGCAAAGTGATATTTGTAAGCCCATAGAGTGCTATGGTGAAAAAGGATTTATCTTCCGTTAAAAACTGTAAAGAAGCTTTCTGAGAAACTGCTTTGTGTTCTGTTAATACATCTGACAGAGTTGCATCTTTCACTTCAAGAAGCCTTTCGCTAAGGCTGTTCTTGTGGAATTGGCAAAGTGATATTTGGAAGCCCATAGAGGGTTATGGTGTAAAAGGAAATATCTTCCGTTAAAAACTGGAAAGAAGCCTTCTGAGAAACTGCTTTGTGTTCTGTTAATTCATCTCACAGAGTTACATCTTTCCCTTGAAGAAGCCTTTCGCTAAGGCTGTTCCTGTGGAATTTAGAAAGTGATATTTGGAAGCTCATAGAGGGCTAGGGTGAAAGAGGAAATATCTTCGGTTAAGAACTGGAAAGAATCTTTCTGTGAAACAGATTTGTGTTCTGTTAATTCTCCTCACGGAGTTACAGCTTTCCTCTCAAGAGTCCTTTCGCTTAGACTGTTCTTGTGGAATTTGCAAAGTGATATTTGGAAGCCCAGAGAGGCTATGGTGAAAAAGGAAATATCTTCAGTTAAAAACTGGAAAGAAGCTTTCTGAGAAACTGCTTTTTGTTCTGTTAATACATTTCGCAGAGATACAGCTTTCCCTTCAAGAAGCCTTTCGCTAAGGCTGTTCTTGTGGAATTGGCAAAGTGATATTTGGAAGCCCATAGAGGGCTATCGTGAAAAGGAAATATCTTCTGTTTTAAACTGGAAAGAAGCTTTCTGAGAAACTGCTTTGTGTTCTGTTACTACATCTCACAGAGTTACATCTTTCCCTTCAAGAAGCCTTTCGCTAAGGCTGTTCTTGTGGAATTGGCAAAGTGATATTTGGAAGCCCATAGAGGGCTATGGTGAAAAAGGAAATATCTTCCGTTAAAAACTGGAAAGAAGCTTTCTGAGAAACTGCTTTGTGTTCTGTTAGTTCATCTCACAGAGTTACAGCTTTCCCCTCAAGAGTCCTATCGCTTAGACTGTTCTTGTGGAATTTGCAAAGTGATATTTGGAAGCCCGTACAGCGCTGTGGTGAAAAAGGAAATGTCTTCAGTTAAAACTGGAAAGAAGCTTGAGAAACTGCTTTGTGTTCTGTTAATTCATCTCACAGAGTTACAGCTTTCCTTCAAGAACCGTTTCCCTATGGCTGTTCTTGTGGAATTGGCAAAGTGATATTTGGAAGACCAGAAAGGGCTATGGTGAAAAAGAGAATATCTTCCGTTAAAAACTGGAATGAAGCTTTCTGAGAAACTGCTTTGTGTTCTGTTAATACATCTCACAGAGTTACATCTTCCCTTCAAGAAGCCTTTCGCTATGGCTGTTCTTGTGGAATTGGCAAAGTGATATTTGGAAGCCCATAGAGGGCTATGGTCAAAAAAGGAATATCTTCTGTTAAAAACTGGAAAGAAGCTTTCTGAGAAACTGCTTTCTGTTCTGTTAATACATCTCACAGAGTTACATCTTTCCCTTCAAGAAGCCTTTCGCTTAAGCTGTTCCTGTGGAATTGGAAAACTGATATTTGGAAGCCCATAGAGGGCTATGGTGAAAAGGAAATATCTTCCGTTAAAACTGAAAGAAGCTTTCTGAGAAACTCCTTTGTGTTCTGTTAATACATCTCACAGAGTTACATCTTTCCCTGCAAGAAGCCTTTCGCTAAGGCTGTTCTTGTGGAATTGGCAAAGGGATATTTGGAAGCCCAGAGAGGGCTATGGTGAAAAAGGAAATATCTTCCTTTAAAACTGGAAAGAAGCTCTGAGAAACTGCTTTGTGTTCTGTTAATACATCTCACAGAGTTACATCTTTCCCTTCAAGAAGCCTTTCGCTAAGGCTGTTCTTGTGGAATTGGCAAAGTGATATTTGCAAGCCCATAGAGGGCTATGGTGAAAAAGGAAATATCTTCCGTTAAACACTGGAAAGAAGCCTTCTGAGAAACTGCTTTGTGTTCTGTTAATTCATCTCACAGAGTTACATCTTTCCCTTCAAGAAGCCTTTCGCTATGGCTGTTCTTGTGGAATTTAGAAAGTGATATTTGGAAGCCCATAGAGGGCTACGGTGAAAAAGGAAATATCTTCCGTTAAAAACTGGAAAGAATCTTTCTGAGAAACTGCTTTGTGTTCTGTTAATTCATCTCACAGAGTTACAGCTTTCCCTCAAGAGTCCTTTCGCTTAGACTGTTCTTGTGGAATTTGGAAAGTGACATTTGGAAGCCCATAGGGCTATGGTGAAAAGGAAATGTCTTCAGTTAAAATTGGAAAGAAGCTTTCTGAGAAACTGCTTTTTGTTCTGTTAATTCATTTCGCAGAGATACAGCTTTCCCTTCAAGAAGCCTTTCGCTAAGGCTGTTCTTGTAGAATTGGCAAAGTGATATTTGGAAGCCCATAGAGGGCTATGGTGAAAAAGAAAATATCTTCCGTTAAAAACTGGAAGGAAGCTTTCTGAGAAACTGCTTCGTGTTCTGTTAATACATCTCACAGAGTTACATCTTTCCCTTCAAGAAGCCTTTCGCTTAAGCTTTTCCTGTGAAATTGGCAAAGTGATATTTGGAAGCCCATAGAGGGCTATGGTGAAAAAGGAAATATCTTCCATTAAAAACTGGAAAGAAGCCTTCTGAGAAACTGCTTTGTGTTCTGTTAATACATCTCACCGAGTTACATCTCTATCTTCAAGAAGCCTTTCGCTAAGGCTGTTCTTGTGGAATTGGCAAAGTGATATTTGGAAGCCCATAGAGGGCTATGGTGAAAAAGGAAATATCTTCTGTTAAAAACTGGAAATAAGCTTTCTGAGAAACTGCTTTGTGTTCTGTTAATACATCTCACCGGGTTACATCTCTATCTTCAAGAAGCCTTTCGCTAAGGCTGTTCTTGTGGAATTGGCAAAGTGATATTTGGAAGCCCATAGAGGGCTATGGTGAAAAAGGAAATATCTTCTGTTAAAAACTGGAAAGAAGCTTTCTGGGAAATAGAGGGCTATGGTGAAAAAGGAAATATCTTCCGTTAAAAACTGGAAAGAAACTTTCTGAGAAACTGCTTTGTGTTGTGTAAATTCATTTCGCAGAGATACAGCTTTCCATTCAAGAACCCTTTCACTAAGGCTGTTCTTGTGGAATTGGCAAAGTGATATTTGGAAGACCATAGAGGGCTGTGGTGAAAAAGGAAATATCTTCCGTTGAAACTGGAAAGAAGCTTGAGAAACTGCTTTGTGTTCTGTTAATACATCTCACAGAGTTACATCCTTCCCTTCAAGAAGCCTTTCCTTAAGGCTGTTCTTGTGGAATTGGCAAAGTGATATTTGGAAGCCCATACAGGGTTATGGTGAAAAAGGAAATATCTTCCGTTAAAAACTGGAAAGAAGCCTTCTGAGAAACTGCTTTGTGTTCTGTTAATTCATCTCACAGAGTTACAGGTTTCCCTTCAAGAAGCCTTTAGCTAAGGCTGTTTTTGTGGAATTTAGGGAGTGATATTTGGAAGCCCATAGAGGGCTATGGTGAAAAAGGAAATATCTTCCTTTAAAAACTGGAAAGAAGCTTTCTGGGAAACTGCTTAGTGTTCTGTTAATGCATCTCACAGAGTTACATATTTCCCTTCAAGAAGCCTTTCGCTAAGTCTGTTCTTGTGGAATTGGCAAAGTGATATTTGGAAGCCCATAGAGTGCTATGGTGAAAAAGGATTTATCTTCCGTTAAAAACTGGAAAGAAGCTTTCTGAGAAACTGCTTTGTGTGCTGTGAATACATCTGACAGAGTTACATCTTTCACTTCAAGAAGCCTTTCGCTAAGGCTGTTCTTGTGGAATTGGCAAAGTGATATTTGGAAGCCCATAGAGGGTTATGGTGAAAAAGGAAATATCTTCCGTTAAAAACTGGAAAGAAGCCTTCTGAGAAACTGCTTTGTGTTCTGTTAATTCATCTCACAGAGTTACATCTTTCCCTTAAAGAAGCCTTTCGCTAAGGCTGTTCTTGTGGAATTTAGAAAGTGATATTTGGAAGCTCATAGAGGGCTAGGTGAAAAGGAAATATCTTCTGTTAAAACTGGAAAGAATCTTTCTGAGAAACAGATTTGTGTTCTGTTAATTCTCCTCACGGAGTTACAGCTTTCCTCAAGAGTCCTTTCGCCTAGACTGTTCTTGTGGAATTGGCAAAGTGATATTTGGAAGCCCATACAGGGTTATGGTGAAAAGGAAATGTCTTCAGTTAAAAATTGGAAAGAAGCTTTCTGAGAAACTGCTTTTTGTTCTGTTAATACATTTCGCAGAGATACAGCTTTCCCTTCAAGAAGCCTTTCGCTAAGGCTGTTCTTGTGGAATTGGCAAAGTGATATTTGGAAGCCCATAGAGGGCTATCGTGAAAAAGGAAATATCTTCTGTTTTAAACTGGAAAGAAGCTTTCTGAGAAACTGCTTCGTGTTCTGTTACTACATCTCACAGAGTTACATCTTTCCCTTCTAGAAGCCTTTCGCTTAGGCAGTTGTTGTGGAATTGCCAAAGTGATATTCCGAAGCCCTTAGAGGGCTATGATGAAAAAGGAAATATCTTCCGTTAAAAACTGGAAAGAAGCTTTCTGAGAAACTGCTTTGTGTTCTGTTAGTTCATCTCACAGAGTTACAGCTTTCCCCTCAAGAGTCCTATCGCTTAGACTGTTCTTGTGGAATTTGCAAAGTGATATTGGGAAGCCCGTACAGCGCTGTAGTGAAAAAGGAAATGTCTTCAGTTAAAAACTGGAAACAAGCTTTCTGAGAAACTGCTTTGAGTTCTGCTAATTTATATCACAGAGATACAGCTTTCCCTTCAAGAACCGTTTCCCTATGGCTGTTCTTGTGGAATTGGCAAAGTGATATTTGGAAGACCAGAAAGGGCTATGGTGAAAAAGAGAATATCTTCCGTTAAAAACTGGAATGAAGCTTTCTGAGAAACTGCTTTGTGTTCTGTTAATACATCTCACAGAGTTACATCTTCCCTTCAAGAAGCCTTTCGCTATGGCTGTTCTTGTGGAATTGGCAAAGTGATATTTGGAAGCCCATAGAGGGCTATGGTCAAAAAAGGAATATCTTCCGTTAAAAACTGGAAAGAAGCTTTCTGAGAAACTGCTTTCTGTTCTGTTAATACATCTCACAGAGTTACATCTTTCCCTTCAAGAAGCCTTTCGCTTAAGCTGTTCCTGTGGAATTGGAAAACTGATATTTGGAAGCCCATAGAGGGCTATGGTGAAAAAGGAAATATCTTCCGTTAAAAACTGGAAAGAAGCTTTCTAAGAAACTCCTTTGTGTTCTGTTAATACATCTCACAGAGTTACATCTTTCCCTGCAAGAAGCCTTTCGCTAAGGCTGTTCTTGTGGAATTGGCAAAGGGATATTTGGAAGCCCAGAGAGGGCTATGGTGAAAAAGGAAATACCTTCCTTTAAAAACTGGAAATAAGCTCTCTGAGAAACTGCTTTGTGTTCTGTTAATACATCTCACAGAGTTACATCTTTCCCTTCAAGAAGCCTTTCGCTAAGGCTGTTATTGTGGAATTGGCAAAGTGATATTTGCAAGCCCATAGAGGGCTATGGTGAAAATGGAAATATCTTCCGTTAAAAACTGGAAGGAAGCTTTCTGAGAAACTGCTTTGTGTTCTGTTAATTCATCTCACAGAGTTACATCTTTCCCTTCAAGAAGCCTTTCGCTAGGGCTGTTCTTGTGGAATTTAGAAAGTGATATTTCGAAGCCCATAGAGGGCTACGGTGAAAAAGGAAATATCTTCCGTTAAAAACTGGAAAGAATCTTTCTGAGAAACTGCTTTGTGTTCTGTTAATTCATCTCACAGAGCTACAGCTTTCCCCTCAAGTGTCCTTTCGCTTAGACTGTTCTTGTGGAATTTGGAAAGTGACATTTGGAACCCGTACAGCGCTGTGGTGAAAAAGGAAATGTCTTCAGTTAAAAATTGGAAAGAAGCTTTCTGAGAAACTGCTTTTTGTTCTGTTAATTCATTTCGCAGAGATACAGCTTTCCCTTCAAGAAGCCTTTCGCTAAGGCTGTTCTTGTAGAATTGGCAAAGTGATATTTGGAAGCCCATAGAGGGCTATGGTGAAAAAGAAAATATCTTCCGTTAAAAACTGGAAGGAAGCTTTCTGAGAAACTGCTTCGTGTTCTGTTAATACATCTCACAGAGTTACATCTTTCCCTTCAAGAAGCCTTTCGCTTAAGCTTTTCCTGTGAAATTGGCAAAGTGATATTTGGAAGCCCATAGAGGGCTATGGTGAAAAAGGAAATATCTTCCATTAAAAACTGGAAAGAAGCCTTCTGAGAAACTGCTTTGTGTTCTGTTAATTCATCTCACAGAGTTACATCTCTATCTTCAAGAAGCCTTCGCTAAGGCTGTTCTTGTGGAATTGGCAAAGTGATATTTGGAAGCCCTTAGAGGGCTATGGTGAAAAAGGAAATATCTTCTGTTAAAAACTGGAAATAAGCTTTCTGAGAAACTGCTTTGTGTTCTGTTAATACATCTCACCGGGTTACATCTCTATCTTCAAGAAGCCCTTCGCTAAGGCTGTTCTTGTGGAATTGGCAAAGTGATATTTGGAAGCCCATAGAGGGCTATAGTGAAAAAGGAAATATCTTCTGTTAAAAACTGGAAAGAAGCTTTCTGGGAAATAGAGGGCTATGGTGAAAAAGGAAATATCTTCCGTTAAAAACTGGAAAGAAACTTTCTGAGAAACTGCTTTGTGTTGTGTAAATTCATTTCGCAGAGATACAGCTTTCCATTCAAGAACCCTTTCACTAAGGCTGTTCTTGTGGAATTGGCAAAGTGATATTTGGAAGACCATAGAGGGCTGTGGTGAAAAAGGAAATATCTTCCGTTGAAACTGGAAAGAAGCTTTCTGAGAAACTTCTTTGTGTTCTGTTAATACATCTCACAGAGTTACATCCTTCCCTTCAAGAAGCCTTTCCTTAAGGCTGTTCTTGTGGAATTGGCAAAGTGATATTTGGAAGCCCATACAGGGTTATGGTGAAAAAGGAAATATCTTCCGTTAAAAACTGGAAAGAAGCCTTCTGAGAAACTGCTTTGTGTTCTGTTAATTCATCTCACAGAGTTACAGGTTTCCTTCAGAAGCCTTTCGCTAAGGCTGTTATTGTGGAATTGGCAAAGGATATTTGGAAGCCCATAGAGGCTATGGTGAAAAGGAAATATCTTCCTTTAAAAACTGGAAAGAAGCTTTCTGGGAAACTGCTTAGTGTTCTGTTAATGCATCTCACAGAGTTACATATTTCCCTTCAAGAAGCCTTACGCTAAGTCTGTTCTTGTGGAATTGGCAAAGTGATATTTGGAAGCCCATAGAGTGCTATGGTGAAAAAGGATTTATCTTCCGTTAAAAACTGTAAAGAAGCTTTCTGAGAAACTGCTTTGTGTGCTGTGAATACATCTGACAGAGTTGCATCTTTCACTTCAAGAAGCCTTTCGCTAAGGCTGTTCTTGTGGAATTGGCAAAGTGATATTTGGAAGCCCATAGAGGGTTATGGTGTAAAAGGAAATATCTTCCGTTAAAAACTGGAAAGAAGCCTGCTGAGAAACTGCTTTGTGTTCTGTTAATTCATCTCACAGAGTTACATCTTTCCCTTGAAGAAGCCTTTCGCTAAGGCTGTTCCTGTGGAATTTAGAAAGTGATATTTGGAAGCTCATAGAGGGCTAGGGTGAAAAAGGAAATATCTTCGGTTAAAAACTGGAAAGAATCTTTCTGAGAAACAGATTTGTGTTCTGTTAATTCTCCTCACGGAGTTACAGCTTTCCCCTCAAGAGTCCTTTCGCCTAGACTGTTCTTGTGGAATTTGGAAAGTGACTTTTGGTATCCCGTACAGCGCTGTGGTGAAAAAGGAAATGTCTTCAGTTAAAAATTGGAAAGAAGCTTTCTGAGAAACTGCTTTTTGTTCTGTTAATTCATTTCGCAGAGATACACCTTTCCCTTCAAGAAGCCTTTCGCTAAGGCTGTTCTTGTGGAATTGGCAAAGTGATATTTGGAAGGCCATAGAGGGCTATGGTGAAAAAGGAAATATCTTCCGTTAAAAACTGGAAAGAATCTTTCTGAGAAACTGCTTCGTGTTCTGTTAATACATCTCACAGAGTTACATCTTTCCCTTCAAGAAGTCTTCGCTAAGGCTGTTCCTGTGGAATTTAGAAAGTGATATTTGGAAGCCCATAGAGGGCTAGGGTGAAAAAGGAAATATCTTCCGTTAAAACTGGAAAGAATCTTTCTGAGAAACAGATTTGTGTTCTGTTAATTCATCTCACAGAGTTACAGCTTTCCCCTCAAGAGTCCTTTCGCTAAGGCTGTTCTTGTGGAATTTGCAAAGTGACATTTGGAAGCCCGTACAGCGCTGTGGTGAAAAAGGAAATGTCTTCAGTTAAAAACTGGAAAGAAGCTTTCTGAGAAACTGCTTTTTGTTCTGTTAATTCATTTCGCAGAGATACAGCTTTCCCTTCAAGAAGCCTTTCGCTAAGGCTGTTCTTGTGGAATTGGCAAAGTGATATTTGGAAGCCCATAGAGGGCTATGGTGAAAAAGGAAATATCTTCCGTTAAAAACTGGAAAGAAGCTTTCTGAGAAACTGCTTTGTGTTCTGTTAATACATCTCACAGAGTTACATCTTTCCCTTCAAGAAGCCTTTCGCTTAAGCTGTTCTTGTGGAATTGGCAAAGTGATATTTGGAAGCCCATAGAGGGCTATGGTGAAAAAGGAAATATCTTCCGTTAAAAACTGGAAAGAAGCTTTCTGAGAAACTGCTTTGTGTTCTGTTAATACATCTCACAGAGTTACATGTATCCCTTCAAGAACCCTTTCGATAAGGCTGTTCTTGTGGAATTGGCAAAGTGATATTTGGAAGCCCATAGAGGGCTATGGTGAAAAAGGAAATATCTTCCTTTAAAAACTGGAAAGAAGCTTTCTGAGAAACTGCTTTGTGTTCTGTTAATACATCTCACAGAGTTACATCTTTCCTTCAAGAACCCTTTCGATAAGGCTGTTCTTGTGGAATTGGCAAAGTGATATTTGGAAGCCCATAGAGGGCTATGGTGAAAAGAAATATCTTCCGTTAAAAACTGAAAGAAGCTTTCTGAGAAACTGCTTTGTGTTCTGTTAATACATCTCACAGAGTTGCAGCTTTCCCTTCAAGAAGCCTTTCGCTAAGGCTGTTCTTGTAGAATTGGCAAAGTGATATTTGGAAGCCCATAGAGGGCTATGGTGAAAAAGGAAATATCTTCCGTTAAAAACTGGAAAGAAGCTTTCTGCGAAATAGAGGGCTATGGTGAAAAGGGAAATATCTTCCGTTAAAAACTGGAAAGAAGCCTTCTGAGAAACTGCTTTGTGTTCTGTTAATTCATCTCACAGAGTTACAGGTTTCCATTCAAGAAGCTTTTCGCTAAGGCTGTTTTTGTGGAATTTAGAGAGTGATATTTGAAAGCCCATAGAGGGCTATGGTGAAAAAGGAAATATCTTCCCTTAAAAACTGGAAAGAAGCTTTCTGGGAAACTGCTTAGTGTTCTGTTAATGCATCTCACAGAGTTACAACTTTCCCTTCAAGAAGCCTTTCGCTAAGTCTGTTCTTGTGGAATTCGTAAAGTGATATTTGGAAGCCCATAGAGTGCTATGGTGAAACAGGATTTATCTTCCGGTAAAAACTGGAAAGAAGCTTTCTGAGAAACTGCTTTGTGTTCTGTGAATACATCTGACAGAGTTACATCTTTCACTTCAAGAAGCCTTTCGCTAAGGCTGTTCTTGTGAAATTGGCAAAGTGATATTTGGAAGCCTATATACGGCTATGGTGAAAAAGAAATATCTTCTGTTCAAAACTGGAAAGAAGCTTTCTGAGAAACTGCTCTGTGTTCTGTTAATTCATCTCACAGAGTTACATCTTTCCCTTCAAGAAGCCTTTCGCTAAGGCTGTTCTTCTGGAATTGGCAAAGGGATATTTGGAAGCCCATAGAGGGCTATGGTGAAAAAGGAAATATCTTCCCTTCAAAACTGGAAAGAAGCTTTCTGAGAAACTGCTCTGTGTTCTGTTAATTCATCTCACAGAGTTACACCTTTTCTTTCAAGAAGCCCTTCGCTAAGGCTGTTCTTGTGGAATTGGAAAAGTGATATTTGGAAGCCCATTGAGGGCTATGGTAAAAAAGGAAATATCTTCCGTTCAAAACTGGAAAGAAGGTTTCTGAGAAACTGCTCCGTGTATGTTAATTCATCTCACAGAGTTACATCTTTCCCTTCAAGAAGCCTTTCGCTAAGTCTGTTCTTGTGGAAATGGCAAAGTGATATTTGGAAACCCATTCACGGCTATGGTGAAAAAGAAATATCTTCCGTTCAAAACTGGAAAGAAGGTTTCTGAGAAACTGATCTGTGTTCTGTTAATTCATCTCACAGAGTTACATCTTTCCCTTCAAGAAGCCTTTCGCTAAGGCTGTTCTTCTGGAATTGGCAAAGGCATATTTGGAAACCCATAGAGGGCTATGGTGAAAAAGGAAATATCTTCCTTTCAAAACTGGAAAGAAGCTTTCTGAGAAACTGCTCTGTGTTCTGTTAATTCATCTCACAGAGTTACATCTTTCCCTTCAAGAAGCCTTTCGCTAAGGCTGTTCTTGTGGAATTGGCAAAGGGATATTTGGAAGCCCATAGAAGGCTAAGGTGAAAAAGGAAATATCTTCCCTTGAAAAGTGGAAAGAAGCCTCCTGAGAAACTGCTCTGTGTTCTGTTAATTCATCTCACAGAGTTACATCTTTCCTTTCAAGAAGCCTTTCGCTAAGGCTGTTCTTGTGGAATTGGCAAAGTGATATTTGGAAGCCCATAGACGGCTATGGTGAAAAAGGAAATATCTTCCGTTCAAAACTGGAAAGAAGCTTTCTGAGAAACTGCTCCGTGTTCTGTTAATTCATCTCACAGAGTTACATCTTTGCCTTCAAGAAGCCTTTCGCTAAAGCTGTTCTTGTGGAATTGGCAAAGTGATATTTTTAAGCACATAGACGGCTATGGTGAAAAAGAAATATCTTCCGTTCAAAACTGGAAAGAAGCTTTCTGAGAAACTGCTCTGTGTTCTGTTAATTCATCTCACAGAGTTACATCTTTCCCTTCAAGAAGCCTTTCGCTAAGGCTGTTCTTCCAGAATTGGCAAAGGGATATTTGGAAGCCCATACAGGGCTATGGTGAAAAAGGAAATATCTTCCCTTCAAAACTGGAAAGAAGCTTTCTGAGAAAGTGCTCTGTGTTCTGTTAATTCATCTCACAGAATTACATCTTTCCTTTCAAGAAGGCTTTCGCTAAGGCTGTTCTTGTGGAATTGGCAAAGTGATATTTGGAAGCCCATAGAGGGCTATGGTAAAAAGGAAATATCTTCCGTTAAAAACTGGAAAGAAGCTTTCTGAGAAACTGCTTTGTGTTCTGTTAATTCATCTCACAGAGTTACATCTTTCCTTCAAGAAGCCTTTCGCTAAGGCTGTTCTTGTGGAATTAGCAAAGTGATATTTGGAACCCGTGAGCGGCTATGGTGAAAAAGGAAATATCTTCCGTTCAAAACTGGAAAGAAGCTTTCTGAGAAACTGATCTGTGTTCTGTTAATTCATCTCACAGAGTTACATCTTTCCTTCAAAAGCCTTTCGCTAAGGCTGTTCTTGTGGAATTGGCAAAGGGATATTTGGAAGCCCATAGAGAGTTATGGTGAAAAAGGAAATATCTTCCGTTAAAAACTGTAAAGAAGCTTTCTGAGAAACTGCTCTGTGTTCTGTTAATTCATCTCACAGAGTTACATCTTTCCCTTCAAGAAGCCTTTCGCTAAGGCTGTTCTTCTGGAATTGGCAAAGGGATATTTGGAAGCCCAAAGAGGGCTATGGTGAAAAAGGAAATATCTTCCGTTCAAAACTGGAAAGAAGCTTTCTGAGAAACTGCTCTGTATTTTGTTAATTCATCTCACAGAGTTACATCCTTCCCTTGAAGAAGCCTTACGCTAAGGCTGTTCTTCTGGAATTGGCAAAGGGATATTTGGAAGCCCATAGAGGGCTATGGTAAAAAGGAAATATCTTCAATTCAAAACTTTAAAGAAGCTTTCTGAGAAAATGCTCTGTGTTCTGTTAATTCATCTCACAGAGTTACATCTTTTCCTTCAAGAAGCCTTTCACTAAGGCTGTTGTGGTGGAATTGGCAAAGTGATATTTGGAATCCCATAGAGGGCTATGGTGAAAAAGGAAATATCTTCCGAAAATACTGGAAAGAAGCTTTCTGAGAAACTGCTCTGTATTCTGTAAATTCATCTCACAGAGTTACATCTTTCCTTTCAAGAAGCCTTTCGCTAAGGCTGTTCTTGTGGAATTGGCAAAGTGATATTTGGAAGCCCATAGAGGGCTATGGTGAAAAAGGAAATATCTTCCATTCAAAACTGGAAAGAAGCTTTCTGAGAAACTGCTCCGTGTTCTGTTAATTCATCTCACAGAGTTACATCTTTCCCTTCAAGAAGCCTTTCGCTAAGGCTGTTCTTGTGAAATTGGCAAAGGGATATTTGGAAGCCAGTAGAGGGCTATGGTGAAAAAGGAAATATCTTCCCTTCAAAACTGGAAAGAAGCTTTCTGAGAAACTGCTCTGTGTTCTGTTAATTCATCAAACAGAGTTACATCTTTCCCTTCAAGAAGCCTTTCGCTAAGGCTGTTCTTGTGGAGTTTAGAAAGTGATATTTCGAAGCCCATAGAGGGCTACGGTGAAAAAGAAAATATCTTCCGTTAAAAACTGGAAAGAATCTTTCTGAGAAACAGCTTTGTGTTCTGTTAATTCATCTCACAGAGCTACAGCTTTCCCCTCAAGAGTCCTTTCGCTTAGACTGTTCTTGTGGAATTTGGAAAGTGACATTTGGAATCCCGTACAGCGCTGTGGTGAAAAAGGAAATGTCTTCAGTTAAAAATTGGAAAGAAGGTTTCTGAGAAACTGCTTCGTGTTCTGTTAATACATCACACAGTGTTACATCTTTCCCTTCAAGAAGCCTTTCGCTTAAGCTTTTCCTGTGAAATTGGCAAAGTGATATTTGGAAGCCCAAAGAGGGCTATGGTGAAAAAGGAAATATCTTCCGTTAAAAACTGGAAAGAAGCTTTCTGAGAAACTGCTTTGTGTTCTGTTAATACATCTCACCGAGTTACATCTCTATCTTCAAGAAGCCTTTCGCTAAGGCTGTTCTTGTGGAATTGGCAAAGGGATATTTGGAAGCCCGTAGAGGGCTATGGTGAAAAAGGAAATATCTTCCGTTAAAAAGTGGAAAGAAGCTTTCTGAGAAACTGCTTTGTGTTCTGTTAATACATCTCACAGAGTTACATCTTTCCCTTCTAGAAGCCTTTCGCTAAGGTTGTTGTTGTGAAATTGGCAAGGTGATATTTCGAAGCCCTTAGAGGGCTATGATGAAAAAGGAAATATCTTCCGTTAAAAACTGGAAAGAAGCTTTCTGAGAAACTGCTTTTTGTTCTGTTAATACATCTCACAGAGTTACATCTTTCCCTTCAAGAAGCCTTTCGCTTCAGCTGTTCCTGTGGAATTGGCAAAGTGATATTTGGAAGCCCAGAGAGGGCTATGGTGAAAAAGGAAATATCTTCTGTTAAAAACTGGAAAGAAGCTTTCTGAGAAACTGCTTTGTGTTCTGTTAATACATCTCACAGAGTTACAGCTTTCCCTTCAAGAAGCCTTTCGCTAAGGCTGTTCTTGTAGAATAGGCATAGTGATATTTTGAAGCCCCTAGAGGGCTATGGTGAAAAAGGAAATATCTTCCGGTAAACACTGGAAGGAAGCTTTCTGGGAAATAGAGGGCTATGGTGAAAAAGGAAATATCTTCCGTTAAAAACTGGAAAGAAGCTTTCTGAGAAACTGCTTTGTGTTCTGTAAATTCATTTCGCAGAGATCCAGCTTTCCCTTCAAGAACCCTTTCACTAAGGCTGTTCTTGTGGAATTGGCAAAGTGATATTTGGAAGCCCATAGAGGGCTGTGGTGAAAAAGGAAATATCTTCCGATAAAAACTGGAAAGAAGCCTTGTTAGAATCTGCTTTGTGTTCTATTAATTCATCTCACAGAGTTACAGTTTTACCTTCAAGAAGCCTTTCACTAAGGCTGTTCTTCTGGAATTTAGAAAGTGATATTTGGAAGCCCATAGAGGGCTATGGTGAAAAAGGAAATATCTTCCGTTAAAACTGGAAAGAAGCTTTCTGAGAAACTTCTTTATGTTCTGTTCATACATCTCACAGAGTTACATCTTTCCCTTCAAGAAGCCTTTCCTTAAGGCTGTTCTTGTGGAATTGGCAAAGTGATATTTGTAAGCCCATAGAGGGTTATGGTGAAAAAGGAAATATCTTCTGTTAAAAATTGGAAAGAAGCCTTCTGAGAAACTGCTTTGTGTTCTGTTAATTCATCTCACAGAGTTACAGGTTTCCCTTCAAGAAGCCTTTCGCTAAGGCTGTTTTTGTGGAATTTAGAGAGTGATATTTGGAAGCCAATAGAGGGCTATGGTGAAAAAGGAATTATCTTCCTTTAAAAACTGGAAAGAAGCTTTCTGGTAAACTGCTTAGTATTCTGTTAATGCATCTCACCGAGTTACATCTTTCCCTTCAAAAAGCCTTTCTCTAAGTCTGTCCTTATGGAATTGGCAAAGTGATATTTGGAAGCCCATAGAGTGCTATTGTGAAAAAGCATTTATCTTCCGTTAAAAACTGGAAGAAGCTTTTTGAGAAACTGCTTTGTGTTCTGTTAATTCTCCTCACAGAGTTACAGCTTTTCACTCAAGAGTCCTTTCGCTTAGACTGTTCTTGTGGAATTTGGAAAGTGACATTTGGAATCCCGTACAGCGCTGTGGTGAAAAAGGAAATGTCTTCAGTTAAAAATTGAAAAGAAGCTTTCTGAGAAACTGCCTTTTGTTCTGTTAATTCATTTCGCAGAGATACATCTTTCCTTCAAGTAGCCTTCGCTAAGGCTGTTCTTGTGGAATTGGCAAAGGTATTTGGAAGCCCATAGAGGGCTATGGTGAAAAAGGAAATATCTTCCGTTAAAACTGGAAAGAAGGTTTCTGAGAAACTGCTTTGTGTTCTGTTAATACATCTCACCGGTTACATCTCTATCTTCAAGAAGCCTTTCGCTAAGGCTGTTCTTGTGGAATTGGCAAAGTGATATTTGGAAGCCCTTAGAGGGCTATGGTGAAAAAGGAAATATCTTCCGTTGAAAACTGGAAAGAAGCTTTCTGAGAAACTGCTCTGTGTTCTGTTAATTCATCTCACAGAGTTACATCTTTCCCTTCAAGAAGCCTTTCGCTAAGGCTGTTCTTGTGGAATTTAGAAAGTGATATTTCGAAGCCCATAGAGGGCTACGGTGAAAAAGGAAATATCTTCCGTTAAAAACTGGAAAGAATCTTTCTGAGAAACTGCTTTGTGTTCTGTTAATTCATCTCACAGAGCTACAGCTTTCCCCTCAAGAGTCCTTTCGCTTAGACTGTTCTTGTGGAATTTGGAAAGTGACATTTGGAATCCCGTACAGCGCTGTGGTGAAAAAGGAAATATCTTCAGTTAAAAATTGGAAAGAAGGTTTCTGAGAAACTGCTTTTTGTTCTCTTAATTCATTTCGCAGAGATACAGCTTTCCCTTCAAGAAGCCTTTCGCTAAGGCTGTTCTTGTGGAATTGGCAAAGTGATATTTGGAAGCCCATAGAGGGCTATGGTGAAAAAGGAATTATCTTCAGTTAAAAACTGGAAAGAAGCTTTCTGAGAAACTGCTTCGTGTTCTGTTAATACATCTCACAGAGATACATCTTTCCCTTCAAGAAGCCTTTCGCTTAAGCTTTTCCTGTGAAATTGGCAAAGTGATATTTGGAAGCCCATAGAGGGCTATGGTGAAAAAGGAAATATCTTCCGTTAAAAACTGGAAAGAAGCTTTCTGAGAAACTGCTTTGTGTTCTGTTAATACATCTCACCGAGTTACATCTCTATCTTCAAGAAGCCTTTCGCTAAGGCTGTTCTTGTGGAATTGGCAAAGGGATATTTGGAAGCCCATAGAGGGCTATGGTGAAAAAATAAATATCTTCCGTTAAAAACTGGAAAGAAGCTTTCTGAGAAACTGCTTTGTGTTCTGTTAATACATCTCACAGAGTTACATCTTTCTCTTCTAGAAGCCTTTCGCTAAGGCTGTTGTTGTGAAATTGGCAAGGTGATATTTCGAAGCCCTTAGAGGGCTATGATGAAAAAGGAAATATCTTCCCTTAAAAACTGGAAAGAAGCATTCTGAGAAACTGCTTTGTGTTCTGTTAATACATCTCACAGAGTTACATCTTTCCCTTCAAGAAGCTTTTCGCTTAAGCTGTTCCTGTGGAATTGGCAAAGTGATATTTGGAAGCCCAGAGAGGGCTATGGTGAAAAAGGAAATATCTTCTGTTAAAAACTGGAAAGAAGCTTTCTGAGAAACTGCTTTGTGTTCTGTTAATACATCTCACAGAGTTACAGCTTTCCCTTCAAGAAGCCTTTCGCTAAGGCTGTTCTTGTAGAATTGGCAAAGTGATATTTTGAAGCCCATAGAGGGCTATGGTGAAAAAGGAAATATCTTCCGGTAAACACTGGAAGGAAGCTTTCTGGGAAATAGAGGGCTATGGTGAAAAAGGAAATATCTTCCGTTAAAAACTGGAAAGAAGCTTTCTGAGAAACTGCTTTGTGTTCTGTAAATTCATTTCGCAGAGATCCAGCTTTCCCTTCAAGAACCCTTTCACTAAGGCTGTTCTTGTGGAATTGGCAAAGTGGTATTTGGAAGCCCATAGAGGGCTGTGGTGAAAAAGGAAATATCTTCCGATAAAAACAGGAAAGAAGCCTTCTTAGAAACTGCTTTGTGTTCTATTAATTCATCTCACAGAGTTACAGTTTTACCTTCAAGAAGCCTTTCACTAAGGCTGTTCTTCTGGAATTTAGAAAGTGATATTTGGAAGCCCATAGAGGGCTATGGTGAAAAAGGAAATATCTTCCGTTAAAACTGGAAAGAAGCTTTCTGAGAAACTTCTTTGTGTTCTGTTAATACATCTCACAGAGTTACATCTTTCCCTTCAAGAAGACTTTCCTTAAGGCTGTTCTTGTGGAATTGGCAAAGTGATATTTGTAAGCCCATAGAGGGTTATGGTGAAAAAGGAAATATCTTCTGTTAAAAACTGGAAAGAAGCCTTCTGAGAAACTGCTTTGTGTTCTGTTAATTCATCTCACAGAGTTACAGGATTCCCTTCAAGAAGCCTTTCGCTAAGGCTGTTTTTGTGGAATTTAGAGAGTGATATTTGGAAGCCCATAGAGGGCTATGGTGAAAAAGGAAATATCTTCCTTTAAAAACTGGAAAGAAGCTTTCTGGTAAACTGCTTAGTATTCTGTTAATGCATCTCACCGAGTTACATCTTTCCCTTCAAAAAGCCTTTCTCTAAGTCTGTTCTTGTGGAATTGGCAAAGTGATATTTGGAAGCCCATAGAGTGCTATTGTGAAAAAGCATTTATCTTCCGTTAAAAACTGGAAAGAAGCTTTTTGAGAAACTGCTTTGTGTTCTGTTAATTCTCCTCACAGAGTTACAGCTTTCCCCTCAAGAGTCCTTTCGCTTAGACTGTTCTTGTGGAATTTGGAAAGTGACATTTGGAATCCCGTACAGCGCTGTGGTGAAAAAGGAAATGTCTTCAGTTAAAAATTGGAAAGAAGCTTTCTGAGAAACTGCCTTTTGTTCTGTTAATTCATTTCGCAGAGATACATCTTTCCCTTCAAGTAGCCTTTCGCTAAGGCTGTTCTTGTGGAATTGGCAAAGTGATATTTGGAAGCCCATCGAGGGCTATGGTGAAAAAGGAAATATCTTCCGTTAAAAACTGGAAAGAAGCTTTCTGAGAAACTGCTTTGTGTTCTGTTAATACATCTCACCGGGTTACATCTCTATCTTCAAGAAGCCTTTCGCTAAGGCTGTTCTTGTGGAATTGGCAAAGTGATATTTGGAAGCCCTTAGAGGGCTATGGTGAAAAAGGAAATATCTTCCGTTGAAAACTGGAAAGAAGCTTTCTGAGAAACTGCTTTGTGTTCTGTTAATACATCTCACAGAGTTACAGCTTTCCCTTCAAGAAGCCTTTCGCTAAGGCTGTTCTTATAGAATTGGCAAAGTGATATTTGGAAGCCCATAGAGGGCTATGGTGAAAAAGGAAATATCTTCCGTTAAAAACTGGAAAGAAGCTTTCTGGGAAATAGAGGGCTATGGTGAAAAGGGAAATATCTTCCATTAAAAACTGGAAAGAATCTTTCTGAGAAACTGCTTTGTGTTCTGTAAATTCATTTCGCAGAGATACAGCTTTCCCTTCAAGAACCCTTTCACTAAGGCTGTTCTTGTGGAATTGGCAAAGTGATATTTGGAAGCCCATAGAGGGCTATGGTGAAAAAGGAAATATCTTCCTTTAAAAACTGGAAAGAAGCTTTCTGGGAAACTGCTTAGTGTTCTGTTAATGCATCTCACAGAGTTACATCTTTCCCTTCAAGAAGCCTTTCGATAAGTCTGTTCTTTTGGAATTGGTAAAGTGATATTTGGAAGCCCATAGAGTGCTATGGTGAAACAGGATTTATCTTCCGGTAAAAACTGGAAAGAAGCTTTCTGAGAAACTGCTTTGTGTTCTGTGAATACATCTGACAGAGTTACATCTTTCACTTCAAGAAGCCTTTCGCTAAGGCTGTTCTTTTGGAATTGGCAAAGTGATCTTTGGACGCCCATAGAGGGTTATGGTGAAAAAGGAAATATCTTCCGTTAAAAACTGGAAAGAAGCCTTCTGAGAAACAGCTTTGTGTTCTGTTAATTCATCTCACAGAGTTACAGGTTTCCCTTCAAGAAGCCTTTCGCAAAGGCTGTTCTTGTGGAATTTAGAGAGTGATATTTGGAAGCAGATAGAATCCTATGGTGAAAAAGGAAATATCTTCCGTTAAAAACTGGAAAGAAGCCTTCTGAGAAACTGCTTTGTGTTCTGTTAATTCATCTCACAGAGTTACATCTTTCCCTTGAAGAAGCCTTTCGCTAAGGCTGTTCCTGTGGAATTTAGAAAGTGGTATTTGGAAACTCATAGAGGGCTATGGTGAAAAAGGAAATATCTTCCGTTAAACACTGGAAAGAATCTTTCTGAGAAACTGATTTGTGTTCTGTTAATTCTCCTCACAGAGTTACAGCTTTCTCCTCAAGAGTCCTTTCTCTTACACTGTTCTCGTGGAATTTGCAAGGTTATATTTGGAAGCCCGTACAGCGCTGTGGTGAAAAAGGAAATATCTTCAGTTAAAAACTGGAAAGAAAATTTCTGAGAAACTGCTTTGTGTTCTGCTAATTCATTTCACAGAGTTACAGCTTTTCCTTCAAGAAGCCTTTCGCTAAGGCTGCTCTTCTGGAATTGGCAAGTGGTATTTGGAAGCCCATATAGGGCTACAATGAAAAAGGAAATATCTTCCGTTAAACACTGGAAAGAAGCTTTCTGAGAAACTGCTTTGTGCTCTGTTAATACATCTCACAGAGTTACATCTTTCCCTGCAAGAAGCCTTTCGCTAAGGCTGTTCTTGTGGAATTGGCAAAATGATATTTGGAAGCCCGTAGAGGGCTATGGTGGAAAAGGAAATATCTTCCGTTAAAAACTGGAAGGAAGCTGTCTGAGAAACTGCTTTGTGTTCTGTTAATACATCTCACAGAGTTATATCTATCCTTTCAAGAAGTCTTTCGCTAAGGCTGTTCTTGTGGTACTGGAAAAGTGATATTTGGAAGCCCATAGAGGGCTATGGTGAAAAAGTAAATATCTTCCGTTAAAAACTGCAAAGAAGCTTTCTGAGAAACAGTTTTGTGTTCTGTTAATACATCCCACAGATTTACAGTTTCCCTTCAAGAAGCCTTTCACTAAGGCTGTTCCCGTGGAATTCGCAAAGTGATATTTGGAAGCCCATAGGGGGCTATGGTGAAAAAGGAAATATCTTCCGTTAAAAACTGGAAAGAAGCCTTCTGAGAAACTGCTTTGTGTTCTATTAATTCATCTCACAGAGTTACAGCTTTCCCCTCAAGATTCCTTTCGCTTAGACTGTTCTTGTGGAATTTGGAAAGTGACATTTGGAATCCCGTACAGCGCTGTGGTGAAAAAGGAAATGTCTTCAGTTAAAAATTGGAAAGAAGCTTTCTGAGAAACTGCTTTGTGTTCTGTAAATTCATTTCGCAGAGATACAGCTTTCCCTTCAAGAACACTTTCACTAAGGCTGTTCTTGTGGAATTGGCAAAGTGATATTTGGAAGCCCATAGAGGGCTATGGTGAAAAAGGAAATATCTTCCGTTAAAAACTGGAAAGAAGCTTTCTGAGAAACTGCTTTGTGTTCTGTCAATTCATCTCACCGAGTTACATCTTTCCCTTGAAGAAGCCTTTCGCTAAGGCTGTTCTTGTGGAACTGGCAAAGTGATATTTGGAAGCACATAGAGGGCTATGGTTAAAAAGGAAATATCTTCCGTTAAACACTGGAAAGAAGCTTTCTGAGAAACTGCTTTGTGTTCTGTTAATACATCTCACAGATTTACATCTTTCCTTCAAGAAGCCTTCGCTAAGGCTGTTCTTGTGGAATTAGCAAGTGATATTTGGAAGCCCATAGAGGGCTATGGTGAAAAAGGAGATATCTTCCGTTGAAAACTGGAAAGAAGCTTTCTGAGAAACTGCTTTGTGTTCTGTTAATACATCTCACAGAGTTACATCTTTCCTTCAAGAAGCCTTTCGCTAAGGCTGTTCTTGTGGAATTGGCAAAGTGATATTTGGAAGCCCATAGAGGGCTATGGTGAAAAAGGAAATATCTTCCGTTAAAAACTGGAAAGAAGCTTTCTGAGAAACTGCTTTGTGTTCCGTTAATACATCTCGCATAGTTACATCTTTCCCTTTAAGAAGCCTTTCGCTAAGGCTGTTCTTGTGGAATTGGCAAAGTGATCTTTGGAAGCCCTTAGAGGGTTATGGTGAAAAAGGAAATATCTTCTGTTAAAAAGTGGAAAGAAGCTTTCTGAGAGACTGCTTAGTGTTCTGTTAATAAACAGCTTTCCCTACAAGAAGTCTTTCGCTAAGTCTGTTCTTGTGGAATTGTCAAAGTGATATTTGGAAGCCCATAGAGTTCTATGGTGAAAAAGGAAATATCTTCCGTTAAAAACTGTAAAGAAGCTTTCTGAGAAACTGCTTTGTGTTCTGTCAATACATCTCACAGAGTTACATCTTTCACTTCAAGAAGCCTTTCGCTAAGGCTGTTCTTGTGGAATTGGCAAAGTGATATTTGGAAGCCCATCGAGGGCTATCTTGAAAAAGGAAATATCTTCCTTTAAAAACTGGAAGAAGCTCTCTGAGAAACTGCTTTGTGTTCTGTTAATTCATCTCACAGAGTTACAGCTTTCCTTCAAGAAGCCTTTCGCTAAGGCTGTTCTTGTGGAATTTAGAAAGTGATATTTGGAAGCCCATAGAGGGCTATGGTGAAAAGGAAATATCTTCCGTTAAAATTGGAAAGAAGCTTTCTGAGAAACTGCTTTGTGTTCTGTTAATTCATCTCACAGAGTTACAGCTTTCCTTCAAGAAGCCTTTCACTAAGGCTGTTCTTGTGGAATTGTCAAAGTGATATTTGGAAGCCCATAGAGTGCTGTGGTGAAAAAGAAATATCTTCCGTTAAAAACTGGAAAGAAGCCTTCTGAGAAACTGCTTTGTGTTCTGTTAATACATCTCACAGAGTTACATCTTTCCTTCAAGAAGCCTTTCGCTAAGGCTGTTCTTGTGGAATGGGCAAAGTGATATTTGGAAGCCCATAGAGGGCTCTGGTGGTAAAGGAAATATCTTCAGTTAAAAACTGGAAAGAAGCCTTCTGAGAAACTGCTCTGTGTTCTGTTAATTCATCTCACAGAGTTACATCTTTCCTTCAAGAAGCCTTTCGCTAAGGCTGTTCTTGTGGAATTTAGAAGTGATATTTGGAAGCCCATAGAGGCTATGGTGAAAAAGGAATATCTTCCGTTAAAAACTGGAAAGAAGCTTTCTGAGAAACTGCTTTGTGTTCTGTTAATTCATCTCACAGAGTTACAGCTTTCCTTCAAGAAGCCTTTCGCTAAGGATGTTCTTGTGGAATTGGCAAAGTGATATTTGGAAGCCAATGGAGGCTATGGTGAAAAAGGAAATATCTTCCGTTAAAAACTGGAAGAAGCTTTCTGAGAAACTGCTTTGTGTTCTGTTAATTCATCTCACAGAGTTACAGCTTTCCTTCAAAGCCTTTCGCTAAGGCTGTTCTTCTGGAATTGGCAAAGTGATATTTGGAAGCCCATAGAGGGCTATGGTGAAAAAGGAAATATCTTCCGTTAAAAACTGGAAAGAAGCCTTCTGAGAAACTGCTTTGTGTTCTGTTAATCATCTCACAGAGTTACAGCTTTCCTTCAAGAAGCCTTTCGCTAAGGCTGTTCTTCTGGAATTTAGAAGTGATATTTGGAAGCCCATAGAGGCTATGGTGAAAAAAATATCTTCCGTTAAAAACTGGAAGGAAGCTTTCTGAGAAACTGCTTTGTGTTCTGTTAATTCATCTCACAGAGTTACATCTTTCCTTCAAGAAGCCTTTCGCTAAGGCTGTTCTTGTGGAATTGAAAGTGATATTTGGAAGCCCATAGAGGCTATGGTGAAAAAGAAATATCTTCCGTTAAAAACTGGAAAGAAGCCTTCTGAGAAACTGCTTTGTGTTCTGTTAATTCATCTCACAGAGTTACATTTCCTTCAAGAAGCCTTTCGCTAAGGCTGTTCTTGTGGAATTTAGAGTGATATTTGGAAGCCCATAGAGGGCTATGGTGAAAAAGGAAATATCTTCCGTTAAAAACTGGAAAGAAGCTTTCTGGTAAACTGCTTTGTGTTCTGTTAATCATCTCACAGAGTTACATCTTTCCCTTCAAAAGCCTTTCGCTAAGGCTGTTCTTGTGGAATTGGCAAAGTGATATTTGGAAGCCCATAGAGGGCTATGGTGAAAAAGAAATATCTTCCGTTAAAAACTGGAAAGAAGCTTTCTGAGAAACTGCTTTGTGTTCTGTTAATTCATCTCACAGAGTTACAGCTTTCCTTCAAAGCCTTTCGCTAAGGCTGTTCTGGTGGAATTTAGAAAGTGATATTTGGAAGCCCATAGAGTGCTACGGTGAAAAAGCAAATATGTTCCGTTAAAAATTGGAAAGAATTTTTCTGAGAAACTACTTTGTGTTCTGTTAATTCATCTCACAGAGTTACAGCTTTCCCCTGAAGATTCCTTTCTCTTAGACTGTTCTTGTGGAATTTGCAATGTGATATTTGGAAGCCCGTACAGCGCTGTGGTGAAAAAGAAAATGTCTTCAGTTAAAAACTGGAAAGGAGCCTTCTGAGAACCTGCGTTGTGTTCTGTTAATACATCTCACAGAGTTACATCCGTCCCTTCAAGAAGCCTTTCGCTAAGGCTGTTCTTGTGGAATGGGCAAAGTGACATTTGGAAGCCCATAGAGGGCTCTGGTGGTAAAGGAAATATCTTCCGTTAAAAACTGGAAAGAAGCCTTCTGAGAAACTGCTTTGTGTTCTGTTAATTCATCTCGGAAAGTTACAGCTTTCCCTTCAAGAAGCCTTTCGCTAAGGATGTTCTTGTGGAATTTAGAAAGTGATATTTGGAAGCCCATAGAGGGCTATGGTGAAAAAGGAATTATCTTCCGTTTAAAACTGGAAAGAAGCTTTCTGAGAAACTGCTTTGTGTTCTGTTAATACATCTCACAGAGATACATCTTTCCTTCAAGAAGCCTTTCGCTAAGGCTGTTCTTGTGGAATTGGCAAAGTGATATTTGGAAGCCCATCGAGGGCTATGGTGAAAAGGAAATATCTTCCGTTAAAAACTGGAAAGAAGCTTTCTGAGAAACTGCTTTGTGTTCTGTTAATACATCTCACAGGTTACATCTTTCCTTCAAGAAGCCTTTCGCTAAGGCTGTTCTTGTGGAATTAGAAAGTGATATTTGGAAGCCCTTAGAGGGCTATGGTGAAAAGGAAATATCTTCCGTTAAAACTGGAAAGAAGCTTTCTGAGAAACTGCTTTGTGTTCTGTTAATCATCTCACAGAGTTACATCTTTCCTTCAAGAAGCCTTTCGCTAAGTCTGTTCTTGTGGAATTGGCAAAGTTATGTTTGGAAGCCCATAGAGGGCTATGGTGAAAAAGGAAATATCTTCCGTTAAAAACTGGAAAGAAGCTTTCTGAGAAACTGCTTTGTGTTCTGTTAATTCATCTCACAGAGTTACAGCTTTCCTTCAAGAAGCCTTTCGCTAAGGCTGTTCTTGTGGAATTGGCAAAGTGATATTTGGAAGCCCATAGAGGCTATGGTGAAAAAGGAAATATCTTCCGTTCAAAACTGGAAAGAAGCTTTCTGAGAAACTGCTCTGTGTTCTGTTAATTCATCTCACAGAGTTACATCTTTCCTTCAAGAAGCCTTTCGCTAAGGCTGTTCTTGTGGAATTGGCAAAGGGTTATTTGGAAGCCATAGAGGGCTATGGTGAAAAGGAAATATCTTCCGTTCAAAACTGGAAAGAAGCTTTCTGAGAAACTGCTCTGTGTTCTGTTAATTCATCTCACGAGTTACATCTTTCCTTCAAGAAGCCTTTCGCTAAGGCTGTTCTTGTGGAATTTAGAAAGTGATATTTGGAAGCCCATAGAGGGCTATGGTGAAAAAGGAAATATCTTCCGTTAAAAACTGGAAGAAGCTTCTGAGAAACTGCTTTGTGTTCTGTTAATTCATCTCACAGAGTTACATCTTTCCTTCAAGAAGCCTTTCGCTAAGGCTGTTCTTGTGGAATTTGGAAAGTGACATTTGGAAGCCCATAGCGCTGTGGTGAAAAAGGAAATGTCTTCAGTTAAAAATTGGAAAGAAGGTTTCTGAGAAACTGCTTTTGTTCTGTTAATTCATCTCACAGGTTACATCTTTCCCTTCAAGAAGCCTTTCGCTAAGGCTGTTCTTGTGGAATTGGCAAAGGATATTTGGAAGCCCATAGAGGGCTATGGTGAAAAAGGAAATATCTTCCGTTAAAACTGGAAAGAAGCTTTCTGAGAAACTGCTTCGTGTTCTGTTAATTCATCTCACAGAGATACATCTTTCCTTCAAGAAGCCTTCGCTAAGGCTGTTCTTGTGAAATTGGCAAAGTGATATTTGGAAGCCCATAGAGGGCTATGGTGAAAAAGGAAATATCTTCCGTTAAAAACTGGAAAGAAGCTTTCTGAGAAACAGCTTTGTGTTCTGTTAATACATCTCACGAGTTACATCTCTATCTTCAAGAAGCCTTTCGCTAAGGCTGTTCTTGTGGAATTGGCAAGGATATTTGGAAGCCCATAGAGGGCTATGGTGAAAAAGGAAATATCTTCCGTTAAAACTGGAAAGAAGCTTTCTGAGAAACTGCTTCGTGTTCTGTTAATTCATCTCACAGAGATACATCTTTCCTTCAAGAAGCCTTCGCTAAGGCTGTTCTTGTGAAATTGGCAAAGTGATATTTGGAAGCCCATAGAGGGCTATGGTGAAAAAGGAAATATCTTCCGTTAAAAACTGGAAAGAAGCTTTCTGAGAAACAGCTTTGTGTTCTGTTAATACATCTCACCGAGTTACATCTTTCTTCAAGAAGCCTTTCGCTAAGGCTGTTCTTGTGGAATTGGCAAAGTGATATTTGGAAGCCCATAGAGGGCTATGGTGAAAAAATATCTTCCGTTAAAACTGGAAAGAAGCTTTCTGAGAAACTGCTTGTGTTCTGTTAATACATCTCACAGAGTTACATCTTTCCTTCAGAAGCCTTTCGCTAAGGCTGTTGTTGTGAAATTGGCAAGTGATATTTCAAGCCCTTAGAGGGCTATGGTGAAAAAGGAAATATCTTCCGTTAAAACTGGAAAGAAGCATTCTGAGAAACTGCTTTGTGTTCTGTTAATACATCTCACAGAGTTACATCTTTCCTTCAAGAAGCCTTTCGCTAAGGCTGTTCTTGTGGAATTGGCAAAGTGATATTTGGAAGCCCATAGAGGCTATGGTGAAAAAGGAAATATCTTCGTTAAAACTGGAAAGAAGCTTTCTGAGAAACTGCTTTGTGTTCTGTTAATACATCTCACAGAGTTACAGCTTTCCTTCAAAGCCTTTCACTAAGGCTGTTCTTGTAGAATTGGCAAAGTGATATTTGAAGCCCATAGAGGGCTATGGTGAAAAGGAAATATCTTCCGTTAAACACTGGAAGGAAGCTTTCTGGAAATAGAGGGCTATGGTGAAAAGGAAATATCTTCCGTTAAAAACTGGAAAGAAGCTTTCTGAGAAACTGCTTTGTGTTCTGTAAATTCATCTCACAGAGATCCAGCTTTCCTTCAAGAAGCCTTTCACTAAGGCTGTTCTTGTGGAATTAGCAAAGTGATATTTGGAAGCCCATAGAGGGCTATGGTGAAAAGGAAATATCTTCCGATAAAAACTGGAAAGAAGCCTTCTTAGAAACTGCTTTGTGTTCTATTAATTCATCTCACAGAGTTACAGTTTTACCTTCAAGAAGCCTTTCACTAAGGCTGTTCTTCTGGAATTTAGAAAGTGATATTTGGAAGCCCATAGAGGGCTATGGTGAAAAGGAAATATCTTCCGTTAAAACTGGAAAGAAGCTTTCTGAGAAACTGCTTTGTGTTCTGTTAATACATCTCACAGAGTTACATCTTTCCTTCAAGAAGACTTTCTTAAGGCTGTTCTTGTGGAATTAGCAAAGTGATATTTGTAAGCCCATAGAGGCTATGGTGAAAAGGAAATATCTTCGTTAAAACTGGAAAGAAGCCTTCTGAGAAACTGCTTTGTGTTCTGTTAATTCATCTCACAGAGTTACAGGATTCCCTTCAAGAAGCCTTTCGCTAAGGCTGTTCTTGTGGAATTAGAAAGTGATATTTGGAAGCCCATAGAGGGCTATGGTGAAAAAATATCTTCCTTTAAAAACTGGAAAAAGCTTTCTGAGAAACTGCTTTGTGTTCTGTTAATTCATCTCACAGAGTTACATCTTTCCTTCAAAGCCTTTCTTAAGGCTGTTCTTGTGGAATTGGCAAAGTGATATTTGGAAGCCCATAGAGGCTATGGTGAAAAAGGAATATCTTCCGTTAAAACTGGAAAGAAGCTTTTGAGAAACTGCTTTGTGTTCTGTTAATTCTCTCACAGAGTTACAGCTTTCCTTCAAGAGTCCTTTCGCTTAGACTGTTCTTGTGGAATTTGGAAAGTGATATTTGGAAGCCATAGAGGGCTATGGTGAAAAAATATCTTCAGTTAAAACTGGAAAGAAGCTTTCTGAGAAACTGCTTTTGTTCTGTTAATTCATCTCACAGAGTTACATCTTTCCTTCAAAAGCCTTTCTCTAAGTCTGTTCTTGTGGAATTGGCAAAGTGATATTTGGAAGCCCATAGAGTGCTATTGTGAAAAGCATTTATCTTCCGTTAAAAACTGGAAAGAAGCTTTTGAGAAACTGCTTTGTGTTCTGTTAATTCTCCTCACAGAGTTACAGCTTTCCTTCAAGAGTCCTTTCGCTTAGACTGTTCTTGTGGAATTTGGAAAGTGATATTTGGAAGCCCAGAGGGCTATGGTGAAAAAGGAAATGTCTTCAGTTAAAATTGGAAAGAAGCTTTCTGAGAAACTGCCTTTTGTTCTGTTAATTCATCTCACAGAGTTACATCTTTCCTTCAAGTAGCCTTTCGCTAAGGCTGTTCTTGTGGAATTGGCAAAGTGATATTTGGAAGCCCATCGAGGGCTATGGTGAAAAAGAAATATCTTCCGTTAAAAACTGGAAAGAAGCTTTCTGAGAAACTGCTTTGTGTTCTGTTAATACATCTCACCGGGTTACATCTCTATCTTCAAGAAGCCTTTCGCTAAGGCTGTTCTTGTGGAATTGGCAAAGTGATATTTGGAAGCCCTTAGAGGGTTATGGTGAAAAAGGAAATATCTTCAGTTAAAACTGGAAAGAAGCTTTCCGAGAAACTGCTTTGTGTTCTGTTAATACATCTCACAGAGTTACATCTTTCCCTTCAAGAAGCCTTTCGCTTAATCTGTTCCTGTGGAATTGGCAAAGTTATGTTTGGAAGCCCAGAGAGGGCTTTGGTGAAAAAGGAAATATCTTCGTTAAAAACTGGAAAGAAGCTTCTGAGAAACTGCTTTGTGTTCTGTTAATACATCTCACAGAGTTACATCTTTCCTTCAAAGCCTTTCGCTAAGGCTGTTCTTGTGGAATTGGCAAAGGGATATTTGGAAGCCCATAGAGGGCTATGGTGAAAAAGGAAATATCTTCCATTCAAAACTGGAAAGAAGCTTTCTGAGAAACTGCTGTGTTCTGTTAATTCATCTCACAGAGTTACATCTTTCCTTCAAGAAGCCTTTCGCTAAGGCTGTTCTTGTGGAATTGGCAAAGTGATATTTGGAAGCCCAGAGAGGGCTATGGTGAAAAAGGAAATATCTTCCGTTAAAAACTGGAAAGAAGCTTTCTGAGAAACTGCTCTGTGTTCTGTTAATTCATCTCACAGAGTTACATCTTTCCTTCAAAGCCTTCGCTAAGGCTGTTCTTGTGGAATTTAGAAAGTGATATTTGGAAGCCCATAGAGGGCTATGGTGAAAAAGGAAATATCTTCCGTTAAAAACTGGAAAGAATCTTTCTGAGAAACTGCTTTGTGTTCTGTTAATTCATCTCACAGAGCTACAGCTTTCCCCTCAAGAGTCCTTTCGCTAAGACTGTTCTTGTGGAATTTGGAAAGTGACATTTGGAATCCCTGACAGGGCTATGGTGAAAAAGGAAATGTCTTCAGTTAAAAATTGGAAAGAAGGTTTCTGAGAAACTGCTTTTGTTCTGTTAATACATCTCACAGAGATACAGCTTTCCTTCAAGAAGCCTTTCGCTAAGGCTGTTCTTGTGGAATTGGCAAAGTGATATTTGGAAGCCCATAGAGGGCTATGGTGAAAAAGGAATATCTTCCGTTAAAACTGGAAAGAAGCTTTCTGAGAAACTGCTTGTGTTCTGTTAATACATCTCACAGAGTTACATCTTTCCTTCAAGAAGCCTTTCGCTAAGGCTGTTCTTGTGAAATTGGCAAAGTGATATTTGGAAGCCCATAGGGCTATGGTGAAAAAAATATCTTCCGTTAAAACTGGAAAGAAGCTTTCTGAGAAACTGCTTTGTGTTCTGTTAATACATCTCACGAGTTACATCTCTATCTTCAAGAAGCCTTTCGCTAAGGCTGTTCTTGTGGAATTGGCAAAGGGATATTTGGAAGCCCATAGAGGGCTATGGTGAAAAAAATATCTTCCGTTAAAAACTGGAAAGAAGCTTTCTGAGAAACTGCTTTGTGTTCTGTTAATACATCTCACAGAGTTACATCTTTCCTTCAAGAAGCCTTTCGCTAAGGCTGTTGTTGTGAAATTGGCAAGTGATATTTGGAAGCCCTTAGAGGGCTATGATGAAAAGGAAATATCTTCTTAAAAACTGGAAAGAAGCTTTCTGAGAAACTGCTGTGTTCTGTTAATACATCTCACAGAGTTACATCTTTGCCTTCAAGAAGCCTGTCGCTTAAGCTGTTCCTGTGGAATTGGCAAAGTGATATTTGGAAGCCCATAGAGGCCTATGGTGAAAAAGGAAATATCTTCTGTTAAGAACTGGAAAGAAGCTTTCTGAGAAACTGCTTTGTGTTCTGTTAATACATCTCACAGAGTTACAGCTTTCCCTTCAAGAAGCCTTTCACTAAGGCTGTTCTTGTAGAATTGGCAAAGTGATATTTTGAAGCCCATAGAGGGCTATGGTGAAAAAGGAAATATCTTCCGGTAAACACTGGAAGGAAGCTTTCTGGGAAATAGAGGGCTATGGTGAAGGAAATATCTTCCGTTAAAACTGGAAAGAAGCTTTCTGAGAAACTGCTGTGTTCTGTAAATTCATTTCGCCTTTCACTAAGGCTGTTCTTGTGGAATTTAGAAAGTGATATTTGGAAGCCCATAGAGGGCTATGGTGAAAAAGGAAATATCTTCCGTTAAAACTGGAAAGAAGCTCTGAGAAACTTCTTTGTGTTCTGTTAATACATCTCACAGAGTTACATCTTTCCTTCAAGAAGACTTTCCTTAAGGCTGTTCTTGTGGAATTGGCAAAGTGATATTTGTAAGCCCATAGAGGGTTATGGTGAAAAAGGAAATATCTTCTGTTAAAAACTGGAAAGAAGCCTTCTGAGAAACTGCTTTGTGTTCTGTTAATTCATCTCACAGAGTTACAGGATTCCTTCAAAGCCTTTCGCTAAGGCTGTTTTGTGGAATTTAGAGAGTGATATTTGGAAGCCCATAGAGGCTATGGTGAAAAAAATATCTTCCTTTAAAAACTGGAAAGAAGCTTTCTGGTAAACTGCTTAGTATTCTGTTAATGCATCTCACGAGTTACATCTTTCCCTTCAAAAGCCTTTCTCTAAGTCTGTTCTTGTGGAATTGGCAAAGTGATATTTGGAAGCCCATAGAGTGCTAGTGAAAAAGCATTTATCTTCCGTTAAAAACTGGAAAGAAGCTTTTTGAGAAACTGCTTTGTGTTCTGTTAATTCATCTCACAGAGTTACAGCTTTCCTTCAAGAAGCCTTTTCGCTAGACTGTTCTTGTGGAATTTGGAAAGTGACATTTGGAATCCGTACAGCGCTGTGGTGAAAAAGGAAATGTCTTCAGTTAAAATTGGAAAGAAGCTTTCTGAGAAACTGCTTTTGTTCTGTTAATTCATTTCAGAGATACATCTTTCCCTTCAAGTAGCCTTTCGCTAAGGCTGTTCTTGTGGAATTGGCAAAGTGATATTTGGAAGCCCATCGAGGGCTATGGTGAAAAGGAAATATCTTCCGTTAAAAACTGGAAGAAGCTTTCTGAGAAACTGCTTTGTGTTCTGTTAATACATCTCACAGAGTTACATCTTTCCTTCAAGAACCCTTTCACTAAGGCTGTTCTTGTGGAATTGGCAAAGTGATATTTGGAAGCCCTTAGAGGGCTATGGTGAAAAAGGAAATATCTTCCGTTGAAAACTGGAAAGAAGCTTTCTGAGAAACTGCTTTGTGTTCTGTTAATTCATCTCACAGAGTTACAGCTTTCCCTTCAAGAAGCCTTTCGCTAAGGCTGTTCTTATAGAATTGGCAAAGTGATATTTGGAAGCCCATAGAGGGCTATGGTGAAAAAGGAAATATCTTCCGTTAAAAACTGGAAAGAAGCTTTCTGGGAAATAGAGGGCTATGGTGAAAAGGGAAATATCTTCCATTAAAAACTGGAAAGAATCTTTCTGAGAAACTGCTTTGTGTTCTGTAAATTCATTTCGCAGAGATACAGCTTTCCCTTCAAGAACCCTTTCACTAAGGCTGTTCTTGTGGAATTGGCAAAGTGATATTTGGAAGCCCATAGAGGGCTATGGTGAAAAAGGAAATATCTTCCTTTAAAAACTGGAAAGAAGCTTTCTGGGAAACTGCTTAGTGTTCTGTTAATGCATCTCACAGAGTTACATCTTTCCCTTCAAGAAGCCTTTCGATAAGTCTGTTCTTTTGGAATTGGTAAAGTGATATTTGGAAGCCCATAGAGTGCTATGGTGAAAAATATCTTCCGTTAAAAACTGGAAGAAACTTTCTGAGAAACTGCTTTGTGTTCTGTGAATACATCTGACAGAGTTACATCTTTCACTTCAAGAAGCCTTTCGCTAAGGCTGTTCTTTTGGAATTAGCAAAGTGATATTTGGAAGCCCATAGAGGTTATGGTGAAAAGGAAATATCTTCCGTTAAAACTGGAAAGAAGCCTTCTGAGAAACAGCTTTGTGTTCTGTTAATTCATCTCACAGAGTTACAGGTTTCCTTCAAGAAGCCTTTCGCTAAGGCTGTTCTTGTGGAATTTAAAGTGATATTTGGAAGCAGATAGAATCCTATGGTGAAAAAAATATCTTCCGTTAAAAACTGGAAAGAAGCCTTCTGAGAAACTGCTTTGTGTTCTGTTAATTCATCTCACAGAGTTACATCTTTCCCTTGAAGAAGCCTTTCGCTAAGGCTGTTCTTGTGGAATTTAGAAAGTGGTATTTGGAAACTCATAGAGGGCTATGGTGAAAAATATCTTCCGTTAAAACTGGAAAGAATCTTTCTGAGAAACTGATTTGTGTTCTGTTAATTCTCCTCACAGAGTTACAGCTTTCTCCTCAAGAGTCCTTTCTCTTACACTGTTCTCGTGGAATTTGCAAGGTTATATTTGGAAGCCCGTAGAGCGCTGTGGTGAAAAAGGAAATATCTTCAGTTAAAAACTGGAAAGAAAATTTCTGAGAAACTGCTTTGTGTTCTGTTAATTCATCTCACAGAGTTACAGCTTTCCTTCAAGAAGCCTTTCGCTAAGGCTGTTCTTGTGGAATTAGCAAAGTGATATTTGGAAGCCCATATAGAGCTACAATGAAAAAGGAAATATCTTCCGTTAAACACTGGAAGAAGCTTTCTGAGAAACTGCTTTGTGCTCTGTTAATACATCTCACAGAGTTACATCTTTCCTTCAAAGCCTTTCGCTAAGGCTGTTCTTGTGGAATTGGCAAAGTGATATTTGGAAGCCCGTGAGGGCTATGGTGGAAAAGGAAATATCTTCCGTTAAAAACTGGAAGAAGCTGTCTGAGAAACTGCTTTGTGTTCTGTTAATACATCTCACAGAGTTATATCTATCCTTTCAAGAAGTCTTTCGCTAAGGCTGTTCTTGTGGTACTGGAAAAGTGATATTTGGAAGCCCATAGAGGGCTATGGTGAAAAGTAAATATCTTCCGTTAAAACTGGAAGAAGCTTTCTGAGAAACAGTTTTGTGTTCTGTTAATACATCCACAGATTTACAGTTTCCTTCAAAGCCTTTCACTAAGGCTGTTCTTGTGGAATTAGCAAAGTGATATTTGGAAGCCCATAGGGGCTATGGTGAAAAAGGAAATATCTTCCGTTAAAAACTGGAAAGAAGCCTTCTGAGAAACTGCTTTGTGTTCTATTAATTCATCTCACAGAGTTACAGCTTTCCCCTCAAGATTCCTTTCGCTTAGACTGTTCTTGTGGAATTTGGAAAGTGACATTTGGAAGCCCATAGAGGCTATGGTGAAAAAAAATGTCTTCAGTTAAAAATTGGAAAGAAGCTTTCTGAGAAACTGCTTTGTGTTCTGTAAATTCATTTCGCAGAGATACAGCTTTCCCTTCAAGAACACTTTCACTAAGGCTGTTCTTGTGGAATTGGCAAAGTGATATTTGGAAGCCCATAGAGGGCTATGGTGAAAAAGGAAATATCTTCCGTTAAAACTGGAAAGAAGCTTTCTGAGAAACTGCTTTGTGTTCTGTCAATTCATCTCACCGGTTACATCTTTCCTTCAAGAAGCCTTTCACTAAGGCTGTTCTTGTGGAACTGGCAAAGTGATATTTGGAAGCACATAGAGGGCTATGGTTAAAAAGGAAATATCTTCCGTTAAACTCTGGAAAGAAGCTTTCTGAGAAACTGCTTTGTGCTCTCTTAATACATCTCGCAGAGTTACATCGTTCTCTTCAAGAAGCCTTTCGCTAAGGCTGTTCTTGTGGAAATGGAAATGTGATATTTGGAAGCCCATAGAGGGCTATGGTTAAAAAGGAAATATCTTCCGTTAAAAACTGGAAAGAAGCTTTCTGAGAAACAGTTTTGTGTTCTGTTAATACATCCCACAGATTTACAGTTTCCGTTCAAGAAGCCTTTCGCTAAGGCTGTTCCCGTGGAATTCGCAAAGTGATATTTGGAAGCCCATAGAGGGCTATGGTGAAAAAGGAGATATCTTCCGTTGAAAACTGGAAAGAAGCTTTCTGAGAAACTGCTTTGTGTTCCGTTAATACATCTCGCATAGTTACATCTTTCCCTTTAAGAAGCCTTTCGCTAAGGCTGTTCTTGTGGAATTGGCAAAGTGATCTTTGGAAGCCCTTAGAGGGTTATGGTGAAAAAGGAAATATCTTCCGTTAAAAACTGGAAAGAAGCTTTCTGAGAAACTGCTTTGTGTTCTGTTAATACATCTCACAGAGTTACAGCTTTCCCTTCAAGAAGCCTTTCGCTAAGGCTGTTCTTGTGGAATTGTCAAAGTGATATTTGGAAGCCCATAGAGTTCTATGGTGAAAAAGGAAATATCTTCCGTTAAAAACTGTAAAGAAGCTTTCTGAGAAACTGCTTTGTGTTCTGTCAATACATCTCACAGAGTTACATCTTTCACTTCAAGAAGCCTTTCGCTAAGGCTGTTCTTGTGGAATTGGCAAAGTGATATTTGGAAGCCCATCGAGGGCTATCTTGAAAAAGGAAATATCTTCCTTTAAAAACTGGAAGGAAGCCTCTGAGAAACTGCTTTGTGTTCTGTTAATTCATCTCACACAGTAACAGCTTTCCCTTCAAGAAGCCTTTCGCTAAGGCTGTTCTGGTGGAATTTAGAAAGTGATATTTGGAAGCCCATAGAGTGCTACGGTGAAAAAGCAAATATGTTCCGTTAAAAATTGGAAAGAATTTTTCTGAGAAACTACTTTGTGTTCTGTTAATTCATCTCACAGAGTTACAGCTTTCCTTCAAGAAGCCTTTCGCTAAGGCTGTTCTTGTGGAATTTGCAAAGTGATATTTGGAAGCCCATAGAGGGCTATGGTGAAAAAGGAAATATCTTCAGTTAAAAACTGGAAAGAAGCCTTCTGAGAAACTGCTTTGTGTTCTGTTAATACATCTCACAGAGTTACATCCGTCCTTCAAGAAGCCTTCGCTAAGGCTGTTCTTGTGGAATTGGCAAAGTGATATTTGGAAGCCCATAGAGGGCTCTGGTGGTAAAGGAAATATCTTCCGTTAAAAACTGGAAAGAAGCCTTCTGAGAAACTGCTTTGTGTTCTGTTAATTCATCTCGGAAAGTTACAGCTTTCCCTTCAAGAAGCCTTTCGCTAAGGATGTTCTTGTGGAATTTAGAAAGTGATATTTGGAAGCCCATAGAGGGCTATGGTGAAAAAGGAATTATCTTCCGTTTAAAACTGGAAAGAAGCTTTCTGAGAAACTGCTTTGTGTTCTGTTAATACATCTCACAGAGATACATCCGTCCCTTTAGAAGCCTTTCGCTAAGTCTGTTTTTTTGGAATTGGCAAAGTGATATTTGGAAGCCAATGGATGCCTATGGTGGAAAAGGAAATATCTTCCGTTAAAAACTGGAAGGAAGCCTTCTGAGAAACTGCTTTGTGTTCTGTTAATTCATCTAAGAAAGTTACAGCTTTCCCTTCAAGAAGCCTTTCGCTAAGGCTGTTCTTCTGGAATTTAGAATGTGATATTTGGAAGCCCATAGAGGGCTATTGTGAAAAAGGAAATATCTTTTTTTAAAAACTGGAAAGAAGCCTTCTGAGAAACTGCTTGGTGTTCTGTTAATTCATCTCACAGAGTTACAGCTTTCCCTTCAAGAAGCCTTTCGCTAAGGCTGTTCTTGTGGAATTGTCAAAGTGATATTTGGACGCCTATAGAGGGCTATGGAGAAAAAGAAAATATCTTCCGTTAAAAACTGGAAGGAAGCTTTCTGAGAAACTGCTTTGTGTTCTGTTAATACGTCTCACGCAGTTACTTGTTTCCTTTCAAGAAGCCTTTCGCTAAGGCTGATCTTGTGGAATTGGCAAAGTGATATTTGGAAGCCCATAGAGGGCTATGGTGAAAAAGGAAATATCTTCCGTTAAAAACTGGAAAGAAGCCTTCTGAGAAACTGCTTTGTGTTCTGTTAATTCATCTCACAGAGTTACAGCTTTCCTTCAAGAAGCCTTTCGCTAAGTCTGTTCTTGTGGAATTTAGAGTGATATTTGGAAACCCATGGAGGCTATGGTGAAAAGGAAATATCTTCCAAAAACTGGAAAGAAGCTTTCTGAGAAACTGCTTTTAGTGTTCTGTTAATACATCTCACAGAGTTACAGCTTTCCTTCAAGAAGCCTTTCACTAAGGCTGTTCTTGTGGAATTGGCAAAGTGATATTTGGAAGCCCATAGTGGGCTATGGTGAAAAGGAATATCTTCCGTTAAAAACTGGAAAGAAGCTTCTCTGAGAAACTGCTTTGTGTTCTGTTAATACATCTCACAGAGAAACATGTTTCCTTCAAGAAGCCTTCGCTAAGGCTGTTCTTGTGGAATTGGCAAAGTGATATTTGGAAGCCCATGGAGGGCTATGGAAAATACCTTCCGTTAAAACTGGAAAGAAGCTTCTGAGAAACTGCTTTGTGTTCTGTTAATACATCTCAGAAAGTTACAGCTTTCCTTCAAGAAGCCTTTCGCTAAGGCTGTTCTTGTGGAATTAGAAAGTGATATTTGGAAGCCCTTAGAGGGCTATGGTGAAAAGGAAATATCTTCCTTTAAAAACTGGAAAGAAGCTTTCTGAGAACTGCTTTGTGTTCTGTTAATTATCTCACAGAGTTACATCTTTCCTTCAAGAAGCCTTTCGCTAAGGCTGTTCTTGTGGAATTAGCAAAGTGATATTTGGAAGCCCATAGAGGGCTATGGTGAAAAGGAAATATCTTCCGTTAAAAACTGGAAAGAAGCTTTCTGAAACTGCTTTGTGTTCTGTTAATACATCTCACAGAGTTACATGTTTCCTTCAAGAAGCCTTTCCTTAAGGCTGTTCTTGTGGAATTGGCAAAGTGATATTTGGAAGCCATAGAGGGCTATGGTGAAAAAGGAAATATCTTCCGTTAAAACTGGAAAGAAACTTTCTGAGAAACTGCTTAGTGTTCTGTTAATTCATCTCACAGAGTTACATCTTTCCTTCAAGAACCTTTCGCTAAGGCTGTTCTTGTGGAATTGGAAAGTGATATTTGGAAGCCCATAGAGGCTATGGTGAAAAAGGAAATATCTTCCGTTAAAACTGGAAAGAAGCTTTCTGAAACTGCTTTGTGTTCTGTTAATACATCTCACAGAGTTACAGCTTTCCTCTTCCCTTTCGCTAAGGCTGTTCTTGTGGAATTAGCAAAGTGATATTTGGAATCCCATAGAGGGCTATGTTGAAAAGGAAATATCTTCCGTTAAAAACTGGAAAGAAGCTTTCTGAGAAACTGCTTTGTGTTCTGTTAGTTCATCTCACAGAGTTACATGCTTTCTTCAAGAAGCCTTTCGCTAAGGCTGTTTTGTGGAATTGGCAAGTGACATTTGGAAGCCCATAGAGGGCTATGGTGAAAAAGGAAATATCTTCCGTTAAAAACTGGAAAGAAGCCTTTCTGAGAAACTGCTTTGTGTTCTGTTAATTCATCTCACAGAGTTACAGCTTTCCTTCAAGAAGCCTTTCGCTAAGGCTGTTCTTGTGGAATTTAGAAAGTGATATTTGGAAGCCCATAGAGGCTATGGTGAAAAGGAAATATCTTCCGTTAAAAACTGGAAAGAAGCTTTCTGAGAAACTGCTTTGTGTTCTGTTAATACATCTCACAGAGTTACATCTTTCCCTTCAAGCCTTTCGCTAAGGCTGTTCTTGTGGAATTGGCAAAGTGATATTTGGAAGCCCATGGAGGGCTATGGTGAAAAGGAAATATCTTCCGTTAAAAACTGGAAAGAAGCTTTCTGAGAAACTGCTTTGTGTTCTGTTAATACATCTCAGAAAGTTACAGCTTTCCTTCAAGAAACCTTTCTCGCTAAGGCTGTTCTTGTGGAATTAGAAAGTGATATTTGGAAGCCCTAGAGGGCTATGGTGAAAAGGAAATATCTTCCGTTAAAAATTGGAAAGAAGCTTCCTGAGAAACTGCTTTGTGTTCTGTTAATATATCTCACAGAGTTACATCTTTCCTTCAAGAAGCCTTTTGCTAAGGCTGTTCTTGTGGAATTGCAAAGTGATATTTGGAAGCCCATAGAGGGCTGGTGAAAAGGAAATATCTTCCGTTAAAAACTGGAAAGAAGCTTTCTGAGAAACTGCTTTGAGTTCTGTTAATACATCTCACAGAGATACATGTTTCCCTTCAAGCCTTTCACTAAGTCTGTTCTTGAAGAATTGGCAAAGTGATATTTGGAAGCCATAGAGGCTATGGTGAAAAAGGAAATATCTTCCGTTAAAAACAGGAAGGAAAGTTTCTGAGAAACTGCTTAGTGTTCTGTTAATTCATCTCACAGAGTTACATCTTTCCCTTCAAGAACTCTTTCGCTAAGGCTGTTATTGTGCAATTGGAAAAGTGATATTTGGAAGCCCATAGAGGACTATGGTGTAAAAGGAAATATCTTCCGTTAAAAATTGGAAAGAAGCTTTCTCAGAAACTGCTTTGTGTTCTGTTAATACACCTCACGGAGTTACATGTTTCCTTCAAGAAGCCTTTCGCTATGGGTGTTCTTGTGGAAATGGCAAAGTGATATTTGGAAGCCCATCGAGGGCTATGGAGAAAAAGGAAATATCTTCCGTTAAAAACTGGAAAGAAGCCTTCTGAGGAACTGCTTGGTGTTCTGTTAATTACATCTCAGAGTTACAGCTTTCCTTCAAGAGCCTTTCGCTAAGGCTGTTCTTGTGGAATTTAGAAGTGATATTTGGAAGCCCATAGAGGGCTATGGTGAAAAGGAAATATCTTCCTTTAAAAACTGGAAAGAAGATTTCTGAGAAACTGCTTAGTGTTCTGTTAATGCATCTCACAGAGTTACAGCTTTCCTTCAAGAACTCTTTCCTTAACTGTTCTTGTGGAATTGGAAAGTGATATTTGGAAGCCCATAGAGGGCTATGGTGAAAAAGGAAATATCTTCCGTTAAAAACTGGAAAGAAGCCTTCTGAGAAACTGCTTTGTGTTCTGTTAATTCATCTCACAGAGTTACAGCTTTCCTTCAAGAAGCCTTTCGCTAAGGCTGTTTTGGTGGAATTTAGAAAGTGATATTTGGAAGCCCATAGAGGGCTATGGTGAAAAGGAAATATCTTTTAAAACTGGAAAGAAGCTTTCTGAGAAACTGCTTTGTGTTCTGTTAATCCATCTCACAGAGTTACAGCTTTCCTTCAAGAAGCCTTTCACTAAGGCTGTTCTTGTGGAATTGGCAAAGTGATATTTGGAAGCCCATAGAGGGCTATGGTGAAAAGGAAATATCTTCCGTTAAAAACTGGAAAGAAGCTTCTGAGAAACTGCTTTGTGTTCTATCAATCATCTCACAGATTTACAGCTTTCCTTCAAGAAGCCTTTCGCTAAGGCTGTTCTTGTGGAATTTAGAAAGTGATATTTGGAAGCCCATAGAGGCTATGGTGAAAAGGAAATATCTTCCGTTAAAAACTGGAAAGAAGCTTTCTGAGAAACTGCTTTGTGTTCCTGTTAATACATCTCACAGAGTTACATCTTTCCTTCAAGCCTTTCGCTAAGGCTGTTCTTGTGGAATTGGCAAAGTGATATTTGGAAGCCCTTAGAGGGCTATGGTGAAAAAGGAAATATCTTCCGTTAAAAACTGGAAAGAAGATTTCTGACAAACTGCTTTGTGTTCTGTTAATTCATCTCACAGAATTACAGCTTTCCCTTCAAGAAGCCTTTCGCTAAGGCTGTTCTTATGGAATTTAGAAAGTGATATTTGGAAGCCCATAGAAGGCTATGGTGAAAAAGGAAATATCTTCCGTTAAAAACTGGAAAGAAGCTTTCTGAGAAACTGCTTTGTGTTCTGTTAATACATCTCACAGAGTTAAATCTTTCCCTTCAAGAAGACATTCGCTAAGGCTGTTCATGTGGAATTGGCAAAGTGATATTTGGAAGCCCATAGAGGGCTATGGTGAAAAAGGAAATATCTTCCCTTAAAAACTGGAAAGAAGCCTTCTGAGCAACTGCTTTGTGTTCTGTTAGTTCATCTCACAGGGTTACAGCTTTTCCTTCAGGAAGCCCTTCACTAAGGCTGTTCTTGTGGAATTGGCAAAGTGATATTTCGAAGCCCATTCAGGGCTAGGGTGAAAAAGGAAGTATCTTCCGTTAAAAACTGGAAAGAAGCTTTCTGAGAAACTGCTTAGTGTTCTGTTAATACATCTCACAGAGTTACAGCTTCCTTCAAGAACCTTTCGCTAAGGCTGTTCTTGTGGAATTGGAAAGTGATATTTGGAAGCCCATAGAGCTATGGTGAAAAAAAATATCTTCAGTTAAAAACTGGAAAGAAGCTTTCTGAGAAACTGCTTGTGTTCTGTTAATACATCTCACAGATTACACTTTCCTTCAAGAAGCCTTTCGCTAAGGCTGTTCTTGTGGAATTGGCAAAGTGATATTTGGAAGCCCATAGAGGGCTATGGTGAAAAGGAAATATCTTCCGTTAAAAACTGGAAAAAAGCTTTCTGAGAAACTGCTTTGTGTTCTGTTAATTCATCTCACAGGTTACAGCTTTCCTTCAAGAAGCCTTTCGCTAAGGCTGTTCTTGTGGAATTAGAAAGTGATATTTGGAAGCCCATAGAGGGCTATGGTGAAAAAGGAAATATCTTCCGTTAAAAACTGGAAGAAGCTTCTGAGAAACTGCTTTGTGTTCTGTTAATACATCTCACAGAGTTACATCTTTCCTTCAAGGAAGCCTTTCGCTAAGCTGTTCTTGTGGAATTGGCAAAGTGATATTTGGAAGCCATAGAGGGCTATGGTGAAAAGGAAATATCTTCCGTTAAAAACTGGAAGGAAGCTTTCTGAGAAACTGCTTTGTGTTCTGTTAATACATCTCACAGAGTTACAGCTTTCCTTCAAGAAGCCTTTCGCTAAGGCTGTTCTTCTGGAGAAGTGATATTTGGAAGCCCATAGAGGGCTATGGTGAAAAAGGAAATATCTTCCGTTAAAAACTGGAAAGAAGCCTGAGAAACTGCTTGTGTTCTGTTAATTCATCTCACAGAGTTACAGCTTTCCTTCAAGAAGCCTTTCGCTAAGACTGTTCTTGTGGAATTGGCAAAGTGATATTTGGAAGCCCATAGAGGGCTATGGTGAAAAAGAAATATCTTCCGTTAAAAACTGGAAGAAGCTTTCTGAGAAACTGCTTTGTGTTCTGTTAATACATCTCACAGAGTTACATTTCCTTCAAGAAGCCTTTCGCTAAGGCTGTTCTTGTGGAATTGCAAAGTGATATTTGGAAGCCCATAGAGGGCTATGGTGAAAAAAAGGAAATATCTTCCGTTAAAAACTGGAAAGAAGCCTTCTGAGAAACTGCTTTGTGTTCTGTTAATTCATCTCACAGAGTTACATCTTTCCTTCAAGAAGCCTTTCGCTAAGGCTGTTCTTGTGGAATTGGAAAGTGATATTTGGAAGCCCATAGAGGGCTATGGTGAAAAGGAAATATCTTCCGTTAAAAACTGGAAAGAAGCCTTCTGAGAAACTGCTTTGTGTTCTGTTAATTCATCTCACAGAGTTACAGCTTTCCTTCAAGAAGCCTTTCGCTAAGGCTGTTCTTCTGGAATTTAGAAAGTGATATTTGGAAGCCCATAGAGGCTATGGTGAAAAGGAAATATCTTCCGTTAAAACTGGAAAGAAGCTTTCTGAGAAACTGCTTTGTGTTCTGTTAATACATCTCAGAGTTACAGCTTTCCTTCAAGAAGCCTTTCGCTAAGGCTGTTCTTGTGGAATTGGCAAGTGATATTTGGAAGCCCATAGAGGCTATGGTGAAAAGGAAATATCTTCCGTTAAAAACTGGAAAGAAGCTTTCTGAGAAACTGCTTTGTGTTCTGTTAATACATCTCACAGAGTTACATCTTTCCCTTCAAGAAGCCTTTCGCTAAGGCTGCTCTTGTGGAATTGGCAAAGTGATATTTGGAAGCCCATAGAGGGCTATGGTGAAAAGGAAATATCTTCCGTTAAAAACTGGAAAGAAGCATTCTGAGAAACTGCTTTGTGTTCTGTTAATTCATCTCACAGAGTTACAGCTTTCCCTTCAAGAAGCCTTTCGCTAAGGCTGTTCTTGTGGAATTTAGAAAGTGATATTTGGAAGCCCATAGAGGGCTATGGTGAAAAGGAAATATCTTCCGTTAAAAATTGGAAAGAAGCTTTCTGAGAAACTGCTTTGTGTTCTGTTAATATATCTCACAGAGTTACATCTTTCCCTTCAAGAAGCCTTTCGCTAAGGCTGCTCTTGTGGAATTGGCAAAGTGATATTTGGAAGCCCATAGAGGGCTATGGTGAAAAAGGAAATATCTTCCGTTAAAAACTGGAAAGAAGCTTTCTGAGAAACTGCTTTGTGTTCTGTTAATACATCTCACAGAGATACATGTTTCCCTTCAAGAAGCCTTTCACTAAGGCTGTTCTTGAAGAATTGGCAAAGTGATATTTGGAAGCCCATAGAGGGCTATGGTGAAAAAGGAAATATCTTCCGTTAAAAACAGGAAGGAAAGTTTCTGAGAAACTGCTTAGTGTTCTGTTAATTCATCTCACAGAGTTACATCTTTCCCTTCAAGAACTCTTTCGCTAAGGCTGTTATTGTGCAATTGGAAAAGTGATATTTGGAAGCCCATAGAGGACTATGGTGTAAAAGGAAATATCTTCCGTTAAAAATTGGAAAGAAGCTTTCTCAGAAACTGCTTTGTGTTCTGTTAATACATCTCACGCAGTTACTTGTTTCCCTTCAAGATGCCTTTCGCTAAGGCTGATCTTGTGGAATTGGCAAAGTGATATTTGGAATCCCATAGAGGGCTATGTTGAAAAAGGAAATATCTTCCGTTAAAAACTGGAAAGAAGCATTATGAGAAACTGCTTTGTGTTCTGTTAGTTCATCTCACAGAGTTACAGCTTTCCCTTCAAGAAGCCTTTCGCTAAGGCTGTTCTTGTGGAATTGGCAAAGTGATATTTGGAAGCCCATAGAGGGCTATGGTGAAAAAGGAAATATCTTCCGTTAAAAACTGGAAAGAAGCCTTCTCAGAAACTGCTTTGTGTTCTGTTAATTCATCTCACAGAGTTACAGCTTTCCCTTCAAGAAGGCTTTCGCTAAGTCTGTTCTTGTGGAATTTAGAAAGTGATATTTGGAAACCCATAGAGGGCTATGGTGAAAAAGGAAATATCTTCCGTTAAAAACTGGAAAGAAGCTTTCTGAGAAACTTCTTTGTGTTCTGTTAATACATCTCACAGAGTTAAATGTTTCCCTTCAAGAAGCCTTTCGCTAAGGCTGCTCTTGTGGAATTGGCAAAGTGATATTTGGAAGCCCATGGAGGGCTATGGTGGAAAAGGAAATACCTTCCGTTAAAAACTGGAAAGAAGCCTTCTGAGTAACTGCTTTGTATTCTGTTAATTCATCTCAGAAAGTTACAGCTTTCCCTTCAAGAAGCCTTTCGCTAAGGCTGTTCTTGTGGAAATTAGAAAGTGATATTTGGAAGCCCTTAGAGGGCTATGGTTGAAAAGGGAAATATCTTCCGTTAAAAATTGGAAAGAAGCTTCCTGAGAAACTGCTTTGTGTTCTGTTAATATATCTCACAGAGTTACATCTTTCCCTTCTAGAAGCCTTTTGCTAAGGCTGCTCTTGTGGAATTTGCAAAGTTATATTTGGAAGCCCATAGAGGGCTACGGTGAAAAAGGAAATATCTTCCGTTAAAAACTGGAAAGAAGCTTTCTGAGAAACTGCTTTGAGTTCTGTTAATACATATCACAGAGATACATGTTTCCCTTCAAGAAGCCTTTCACTAAGTCTGTTCTTGAAGAATTGGCAAAGGGATATTTGGAAGTCCATAGAGGGCTATGGTGAAAAAGGAAATATCTTCCGTTAAAAACAGGAAGGAAAGTTTCTGAGAAACTGCTTAGTGTTCTGTTAATTCATCTCACAGAGTTACATCTTTCCCTTCAAGAACTCTTTCGCTAAGGCTGTTCTTGTGGGATTTAGAAAGTGATATTTGGAAGCCGATAGAGGGCTATGGTGAAAAAGGAAATATCTTCCGTTAAAAACTGGAAAGAAGCTTTCTCAGAAACTGCTTTGTGTTCTGTTAATACATCTCACTGAGTTACATCTTTCCCTTCAAGAAGCCTTTCGCTAAGGCTGTTCTTGTGGAATTGGCAAAGTGATATTTGGAAGCCCATAGAGGGCTATGGTGAAAAAGGAAATATCTTCCGTTAAAAACTGGAAAGAAGCTTTCTGAGAAACTGCTTGGTGTTCTGTTAATACATCTCACAGAGTTACAGCTTTTCCTTCAAGAAGCCTTTCGCTAAGGCTGTTCTTGTGGAATTTAGAAAGTGATATTTGGAAGCCCATAGAGGGCTATGGTGAAAAAGGAAATATCTTCCTTTAAAAACTGGAAAGAAGATTTCTGAGAAACTGCTTAGTGTTCTGTTAATGCATCTCACAGAGTTACAGCTTTCCCTTCAAGAACTCTTTCGCTAACACTGTTCTTGTGGAATTGGCAAAGTGATATTTGGAAGCCCATAGAGGGCTATGGTGAAAAAGGAAATATCTTCCGTTAAAAACTGGAAAGAAGCCTTCAGAGAAACTGCTTTGTGTTCTGTTAATTCATCTCAGAAAGTTACAGCTTTCCCTTCAAGAAGCCTTTCACTAAGGCTGTTTTTGGTGAATTTAGAAAGTGATATTTGGAAGCCCATAGAGGGCTATTGTGAAAAAGGAAATAACTTTTTTTAAAAACTGGAAAGAAGCTTTCTGAGAAACTGCTTAGTGTTCTGTTAATCCATCTCACAGAGTTACAGCTTTCCATTCAAGAAGCCTTTAGCTAAGGCTGTTCTTGTGGAATTGGCAAAGTCATATTTGGTAGCCCATAGAGGGCTATGGTGAAAAAGGAAATATCTTCCGTTAAAAACTGGAAAGAAACTTTCTGAGAAACTGCTTTGTGTTCTATCAACTCATCTCACAGATTTACAGCTTTCCCTTCAAGAAGCCTTTCACTCCGGCTGTTCTTGTGGAATTTAGAAAGTGATATTTGGAAGCCCATAGAGGGCTATGGTGAAAAAGGAAATATCTTCCGTTAAAAACTGGAAAGAAGCTTTCTGAGAAACTGCTTTGTGTTCTGTTAATACATCTCACAGAGTTACAGCTTTCCCTTCAAGAAGCCTTTCGCTAAGGCTGTTCTTGTGGAATTGGCAAAGTGATATTTGGAAACCCATGGAAGGCTATGGTGAAAAAGGAAATATCTTCCGTTGAAAACTGGAAAGAAGCCTTCTGAGAAACTGGTTTGTGTTCTGTTAATTCATCCAAGAAAGTTACAGCTTTCCCTTCAAGAAGCCTTTCGCTAAGGCTGTTCTTCTGGAATTAGAAAGTGATATTAGGAATCCCATAGAGGGCTATGGTGAAAAAGGAAATATCTTCCGTTAAAAACTGGAAAGAAGCCTTCTGAGAAACTGCTTTTTGTTCTGTTAATTCATCTCACAGAGTTACAGCTTTCCCTTCAAGAAGCCTTTCGCTAAGGCTGTTCTTGTGGACTTTAGAAAGTGATATTTGGAAGCCCTTAGAGGGCTATGGTGAAAGGGAAATATCTTCCTTTATAAACTGGAAAGAAGCTTTCTAAGAAACTGCTTTGTGTTCTGTTAATACATCTCACAGATTTACAGCTTTCCTTCAGAAGCCTTTCGCTAAGGCTGTTCTTGTGGAATTGGCAAAGTGATATTTGGAAGCCCATGGAGGGCTATGGTGAAAAAGGAAATACCTTCCGTTAAAAACTAGAAAGAAGCCTTCTGACTAACTGCTTTGTGTTCTGTTAATTCATCTCAAAGAGTTACATCTTTCCCTTCAAGTACTCTTTCGGTAAGTCTGTTATTGTGCAATTGGAAAAGTGATATTTGGACGCCCATAGAGGGCTATGGTGAAAAGGAAATATCTTCCGTTAAAAACTGGAAAGAAGCTTCTGAGAAACTGCTTTGTGTTCTGTTAATTCAACTCACAGAGTTACAGCTTTCCTTCAAGAAGCCTTTCGCTAAGGCTGTTCTTGTGGAGTTGGATAAGTGATATTTGGAAGCCCACAGAGGGCTATGGTGAAAAAGGAAATATCTTTCTTTAAAAACTGGAAAGAAGCCTTCTGAGAAACTGCGTTGTGTTCTGTTAATTCATCTCACAGAGTTACAGCTTTCCCTTCAAGAAGCCTTTCGCTAAGTCTGTTCTTGTGGAATTTAGAAAGTGATATTTGGAAGCCCATAGAGGGCTATTGTGAAAAAGGAAATATCTTCCTTTAAAAACTGGAAAGAAGCTTTCTGAGAAAATGCTTAGTGTTCTGTTAATACATCTCAAAGAGTTACGGCTTTCCCTTCAAGAAGCCTTTCGCTAAGGCTGTTCTTGTGGAATTGGCAAAGTGATATTTGGAAGCCCATAGAGGGCTATGGTGAAAAAGGAAATATCTTCCGTTAAAAACTGAAAAGAAGCTTTCTGAGAAACTGCGTTGTGTTCTGTTAATACATCTCACAGAGTTACATCTTTCCTTCTAGAGGCCTTTCGCTAAGGCTGTTCTTGTGGAATTGGCAAAGTGATATTTGGAAGCCCATAGAAGGCTATGGAGAAAAAGGAAATAACTTCCGTTAAAAACTGTAAGGAAGATTTCTGAGAAACTGTTTTGTGTTCTGTTAATACATCTCACAGAGTTACATCTTTCCCATCTAGAAGCCATTCGCTAAGGCTGTTCTTGTGGAATTGGCAAAGTGATATTTGGAAGACCATAGAGGGCTATGGTGAAAAAGGAAATATCTTCCGTTAAAAACTGGAAAGAAGCATTCTGAGAAACTGCTTTGTGTTCTGTTAATACATCACACAGAGTTACATGTTTCCCTTCAAGAAGCCTTTCGCTAAGGCTGTTCTTGTGGAATTTAGAAAGTGATATTTGGAAGCCATAGAGGGCTATGGTGAAAAAGGAAATATCTTCCGTTAAAAACTGGAAAGAAGCTTTCTGAGAAACTGCTTTGTGTTCTGTTAATACATCTCACAGAGTTACAGCTTTCCCTTCAAGAAGCCTTTCGCTAAGGCTGTTCTTGTGGAAATTAGAAAGTGATATTTGGAAGCCCTTAGAGGGCTATGGTTGAAAAGGGAAATATCTTCCTTTAAAAATTGGAAAGAAGCTTCCTGAGAAACTGCTTTGTGTTCTGTTAATATATCTCACAGTGTTACATCTTTCCCTTCTAGAAGCCTTTCGCTAAGGCTGCTCTTGTGGAATTGGCAAAGTTATATTTGGAAGCCCATAGAGGGCTATGGTGAAAAAGGAAATATCTTCCGTTAAAAACTGGAAAGAAGCTTTCTGAGAAACTGCTTTGTGTTCTGTTAATACATCTCACAGAGATACATGTTTCCCTTCAAGAAGCCTTTCACTAAGGCTGTTCTTGAAGAATTGGCAAAGGGATATTTGGAAGCCCATAGAGGGCTATGGTGAAAAAGGAAATATCTTCCGTTAAAAACAGGAAGGAAAGTTTCTGAGAAACTGCTTAGTGTTCTGTTAATTCATCTCACAGAGTTACATCTTTCCCTTCAAGAACTCTTTCCCTAAGGCTGTTTTTGTGCAATTGGAAAAGTGATATTTGGAAGCCCATAGAGGGCTATGGTGAAAAAGGAAATATCTTCCGTTAAAAATTGGAAAGAAGCTTTCTCAGAAACTGCTTTGTGTTCTGTTAATACATCTCACGGAGTTACATGTTTCCCTTCAAGAAGCCTTTCGCTATGGGTGTTCTTGTGGAAATGGCAAAGTGATATTTGGAAGCCCATCGAGGGCTATGGAGAAAAAGGAAATACCTTCCGTTAAAACTGGAAAGAAGCCTTCTGAGGAACTGCTTGGTGTTCTGTTAATACATCTCACAGAGTTACAGCTTTTCCTTCAAGAAGCCTTTCGCTAAGGCTGTTCTTGTGGAATTGGATAAGTGATATTTGGAAGCCCATAGAGGGCTATGGTGAAAAAGGAAATATCTTCCGTTAAAAACTGGAAAGAAGCCTTCTGAGTAACTGCTTTGTGTTCTGTTAATTCTTCTCAGAAAGTTACAGCTTTCCCTTCAAGAAGCCTTTCGTTAAGGCTGTTCTTGTGGAATTTAGAAAGTGATATGTGGAAGCCCATAGAGGGCTATGGTGAAAAAGGAAATATCTTTTTTTAAAAACTGGAAAGAAGATTTCTGAGAAACTGCTTAGTGTTCTGTTAATGCATCTCACAGAGTTACAGCTTTCCCTTCAAGTACTCTTTCGCTAACGCTGTTCTTGTGGAATTGGCAAAGTGATATTTGGAATCCCATTGAGGGCTATGGTGAAAAAGGAAATATCTTCCGTTAAAAACTGGAAAGAAGCCTTCAGAGAAACTGCTTTGTGTTCTGTTAATTCATCTCAGAAAGTTACAGCTTTCCCTTCAAGAAGCCTTTCGCTAAGGCTGTTTTTGGTGAATTTAGAAAGTGATATTTGGAAGCCCATAGAGGGCTATTGTGAAAAAGGAAATATCTTTTTAAAAACTGGAAAGAAGCTTTCTGAGAAACTGCTTAGTGTTCTGTTAATCCATCTCACAGAGTTACAGCTTTCCATTCAAGAAGCCTTTCGCTAAGGCTGTTCTTGTGGAATTGGCAAAGTGATATTTGGAAGCCCATAGAGGGCTATGGTGAAAAAGGAAATATCTTCCGTTAAAACTGGAAAGAAACTTTCTGAGAAACTGCTTTGTGTTCTATCAACTCATCTCACAGATTTACAGCTTTCCTTCAAGAAGCCTTTCGCTAAGGCTGTTCTTGTGGAATTAGAAAGTGATATTTGGAAGCCCATAGAGGGCTACGGTGAAAAAGGAAATATCTTCCGTTAAAACTGGAAAGAAGCTTTCTAAGAAACTGCTTTGTGTTCTGTTAATACATCTCACGGATTTAAATGTTTCCCTTCAAGAAGCCTTTCGCTAAGGCTGCTCTTGTGGAATTGGCAAAGTGATATTTGGAAGCCCATGGAGGGCTATGGTGGAAAAGGAAATACCTTCCGTTAAAACTGGAAAGAAGCCTTCTGAGTAACTGCTTTGTGTTCTGTTAATTCATCTCACAGAGTTACATCTTTCCTTCAAGAAGCCTTTCAGTAAGTCTGTTATTGTGCAATTGGAAAAGTGATATTTGGACGCCCATAGAGGGCTATGGTGAAAAAGGAAATACCTTCCGTTAAAAACTGGAAAGAAGCCTTCTGAGAAACTGCTTGGTGTTCTGTTAATTCATCTCACAGAGTTACAGCTTTCCCTTCAAGAAGCCTTTCGCTAAGGCTGTTCTTGTGGAATTGGGAAAGTGATATTTGGAAGCACACAGAGGGCTATGGTGAAAAAGGAAATATCTTCCGAAAAAACTGGAAAGAAGCCTTCTGAGAAACTGCTTTGTGTTCTGTTAATTCATCTCACAGATTTACAGCTTTCCCTTCAAGAAGCCTTTCGCTAAGTCTGTTCTTGTGGAATTTAGAAAGTGATATTTGGAAGCCCATAGAGGGCTATGGTGAAAAAGGAAATATCTTCCTTTAAAAACTGGAAAGAAGCTTTCTGAGAAACTGCTTTGTGTTCTGTTAATACATCTCACAGAGTTACAGCTTTCCCTTCAAGAAGCCTTTCGCTAAGGCTGTTCTTGTGGAATTTAGAAAGTGATATTTGGAAGCCCATAGAGGGCTATGGTGAAAAAGGAAATATCTTCCGTTAAAAACTGGAAAGAAGCTTTCTGAGAAACTGCTTTGTGTTCTGTTAATACATCTCACAGAGTTACATCTGTCCCTTCAAGAAGCCTATCGCTAAGGCTGTTCTTGTGGAATTGGCAAAGTGATATTTGGAAGCCCATAGAAGGCTAAGGTGAAAAAGGAAATATCTTCCGATAAAAACTGGAAAGAAGCTTTCTGAGAAACTGCTTTGTGTTCCGTTAATACATCTCACAGAGTTACATCCTTCCCTTCAACAAGCCTTTCGCTAAGGCTGTTCTTGTGGAGTTGGCAAAGTGATATTTGGAAGCCCAAAGAAGGCTATGGTGAAAAAGGAAATATCTTCCGTTAAAAACTGGAAAGAAGCCTTCAGAGAAACTGCTTTGTGTTCTGTTAATTCATCTCAGAAAGTTACAGCTTTCCCTTCAAGAAACCTTTCACCAAGGCTGTTTTTGGTGAATTTAGAAAATGATATTTGGAAGCCCATAGAGGGCTATTGTGAAAAAGGAAATAACTTTTTTTAAAAACTGGAAAGAAGCTTTCTGAGAAACTGCTTAGTGTTCTGTTAATCCATCTCACAGAGTTACACCTTTTCATTCAAGAAGCCATTAGCTAAGGCTGTTCTTGTGGAATTGGCAAAGTCATATTTGGTAGCCCATAGAGGGCTACGGTGAAAAAGGAATTATCTTCCGTTAAAAACTGGAAAGAAACTTTCTGAGAAACTGCTTTGTGTTCTATCAACTCATCTCACAGATTTACAGCTTTCCCTTCAAGAAGCCTTTCACTCCGGCTGTTCTTGTGGAATTGGCAAAGTGATATTTGGAAGCCCACAGAGGGCTATGGTGAAAAGGAAATATCTTCTGTTAAAACTGGAAAGAAGCCTTCTGAGAAACTGCTTGTGTTCTGTTAATTCATCTCACAGAGTTACAGCTTTCCCTTCAAGAAGCCTTTCGCTAAGTCTGTTCTTGTGGAATTTAGAAAGTGATATTTGGAAGCCCATAGAGGGCTATGGTGAAAAAGGAAATATCTTCCTTTAAAAACTGGAAAGAAGCTTTCTGAGAAACTGCTTTGTGTTCTGTTAATACATCTCACAGAGTTACATCTTTCCCTTGAAGAAGCCTTTCGCTAAGGCTGTTCTTGTGGAATTGGCAAAGTGATATTTGGAAGCCCATAGAGGGCTATGGTGAAAAAGGAAATATCTTCCGTTTAAAACTGGAAAGAAGGCTTCTCAGAAACTGCTTTGTGTTCTGTTAATTCATCTCACAGAGTTACATCTTTCCCTTCAAGAAGCCTTTCGCTAAGTCTGTTCTTGTGGAATTTAGAAAGTGATATTTGGAAGCCCATAGAGGGCTATGGTGAAAAAGGGAATATCTTCCTTTAAAAACTGGAAAGAAGCTTTCTGAGAAACTGCATAGTGTTCTGTTAATACATCTGACAGAGTTACGGCTTTCCCTTCAAGAAGCCTATCGCTAAGGCTGTTCTTGTGGAATTGGCAAAGTGATATTTGGAAGCCCATAGTGGGCTATGGTGAAAAAGGAAATATCTTCCGTTAAAAACTGGAAAGAAGGTTTCTGAGAAACTTCTTTGTGTTCTGTTAATACATCTCACAGAGTTACATCCTTCCCTTCAACAAGCCGTTCGCTAAGGCTGTTCTTGTGGAGTTGGCAAAGTGATATTTGGAAGCCCAAAGAAGGCTATGGTGAAAAAGGAAATATCTTCCGTTAAAAACTGGAAAGAAGCCTTCAGAGAAACTGCTTTGTGTTCTGTTAATTCATCTCAGAAAGTTACAGCTTTCCCTTCAAGAAACCTTTCACCAAGGCTGTTTTTGGTGAATTTAGAAAGTGATATTTGGAAGCCCATAGAGGGCTATTGTGAAAAAGGAAATAACTTTTTTTAAAAACTGGAAAGAAGCTTTCTGAGAAACTGCTTAGTGTTCTGTTAATCCATCTCACAGAGTTACAGCTTTTCATTCAAGAAGCCTTTAGCTAAGGCTGTTCTTGTGGAATTGGCAAAGTCATATTTGGTAGCCCATAGAGGGCTATGGTGAAAAAGGAAATATCTTCTGTTAAAAACTGGAAAGAAAGTTTCTGAGAAACTGCTTTGTGTTCTATCAACTCATCTCACAGATTTACAGCTTTCCCTTCAAGAAGCCTTTCACTCCGGCTGTTCTTGTGGAATTTAGAAAGTGATATTTGGAATCCCATAGAGGGCTATGGTAAAAAAGGAAATACCTTCCCTTAAAAACTGGAAAGAAACTTTCTGAGAAACTGCTTAGTGTTCTGTTAATACATCTCACAAAGTTACAGCTTTCCCTTCAAGAAGCCTGTCGCTAAGGCTGTTCTTGTGGAATTGGCAAAGTGATATTTGGAAGCCCATAGAGGGTTATGGTGAAAAAGGAATTATCTTCCGTTAAAAACTGGAAAGAAGCCTTCTGAGAAACTGCTTGGTGTTCTGTTAATTCACCTCACAGAGTTACAGCTTTCCCTTCAAGAAGCCTTTTGCTAAGGCTGTTCTTGTGGAATTGGCAAAGTGATATTTGGAAGCCCATAGAGGGCTATGGTGAAAAAGGAAATATCTTCCGTTTAAAACTGGAAAGAAGCCTTCTCAGAAACTGCTTTGTGTTCTGTTAATTCATCTCACAGAGTTACATCTTTCCCTTCAAGAAGCCTTTCGCTAAGTCTGTTCTTGTGGAATTTAGAAAGTGATATTTGGAAGCCCATAGAGGGCTATGGTGAAAAAGGAAATATCTTCCTTTAAAAACTGGAAAGAAGCTTTCTGAGAAACTGCTTAGTGTTCTGTTAACACATCTGACAGAGTTACGGCTTTCCCTTCAAGAAGCCTATCGCTAAGGCTGTTCTTGTGGAATTGGCAAAGTGATATTTGGAAGCCCATAGTGGGCTATGGTGAAAAAGGAAATACCTTTTTTTAAAAACTGGAAAGAAGCTTTCTGAGAAACTGCTTAGTGTTCTGTTAATGCATCTCACAGACTTACAGCTTTCCCTTCAAGAAGCCTTTCGCTAAGGCTGGTCTTGTGGAATTGGCAAAGTGATATTTGGTAGCCCTTAGAGGGCTAGGGTGAAAAAGGAAATATCTTCCGGTAAAAACTGGAAAAAAGCCTTCTGAGAAACTGCTTTTTGTTCTGTTAATTCATCTCACAGAGTTACAGCTTTCCCTTCAAGAAGCCTTTCGCTAAGGCTGTTCTTGTGGAATTTAGAAAGTGATATTTGGAAGCCCATAGAGGGCTATGGTGAAAAAGGAAATATCTTCCGTGAAAAGCTGGAAAGAAGCCTTCTGAGAAACTGCTTTGTGTTCTGTTAATATATCTCACAGATTTACATCTTTCCCTTCTAGAAGCCTTTCGCTAAGGCTGTTCTTGTGGAATTGGCAAAGTGATATTTGGAAGCCCATAGAGGGCTATGGAGAAAAAGGAAATATCTTCCGTGAAAAACTGGAAAGAAGCCTTCTGCGAAACTGCTTTGTGTTCTGTTAATTCATCTCAGAGAGTTACAGCTTTCCTTCAAGAAGCCTTTCGCTAAGGCTGTTCTTGTGGAATTGGCCAAGTGATATTTGGAAGCCCATAGAGGGCTATGTTGAAACAGGAAATATCTTCCGTTAAAAACTGGAAAGAAGCTACCTGAGAAACTGCTTTGTGTTCTGTTAATACATCTCACAGAGTTACATCTTTCCCTTCTAGAAGCCCTTCTCTAAGGCTTTTCTTGGGGAATTGGCAAAGTGATATTTGGAAGCCCATAGAGGGCTATCTTGAAAAAGGAAATATCTTGTGTTAAAAACTGGAAAGAAGCTTTCTGAGAAACTGTTTTGTGTTCTGTTAATATATCTCACAGAGTTACATATTTCCCTTCAAGAAGCCTTTCGCTAACGCTGTTCTTGTGGAATTGGCAAAGTGATATTTGGAAGCCCATAGAGCGCTAAGGTGAAAAATGGAATATATTCCGTTAAAAACTGGAAGGAAGCTTTCTGAGAAACTGCTTTGTGTTCTGTTAATACATCTCACAGAGTTACATCTTTCCCATCTAGAAGCCTTTCGCTAAGGCTGTTCTTGTGGAATTGGCAAAGTGATATTTGGAAGCCCATTGAAGGCTATGGTGAAAAAGGAAATATCTTCCGTTAAAAAATGGAAAGAAGCTTTCTGAGAAACTGCTTTGTGTTCTGTTAATTCATCTCACAGAGTTACACGTTATCCTTCAAGAAGCCTTTCGCTAAGGTTGTTCTTGTGGAATTTAGAAAGTGATATTTGGAAGCCCTTAGAGGGCTATGGTGAAAAAGGAAATATCTTCCGTTAAAAACTGGAAAGAAGCCTTCTGAGAAACTGCTTTGTGTTCTGTTAATATATCTCACAGAGTTACATCTTTCCCTTCTAGAAGCCTTTCGCTAAGGCTGTTCTTGTGGAATTGGCAAAGTGATATTTGGAAGCCCATAGAGGGCTATGGTGAAAAAGGAAATATCTTCCGTTAAAAACTGGAAAGAAGCTTTCTGAGAAACTGCTTTGTGTTCTGTTAATATATGTCACAGAGATAATTCTTTCCCTTCTAGAGGCCTTTCACTAAGGGTGTTCTTGTGGAATTGGCAAAGTGATATTTGGAAGCCCACAGAGGGCTATGGTGAAAAAGGAAATATCTTCCGTTAAAAACTGGAAAGAAGCATTCTGAGAAACTGCTTTGTGTTCTGTTGATACATCTCACAGAATTACATCTGTCTCTTCTAGAAGCCTTTCGCTAAGGCTGTTCTTGTGGAATTGGCAAAGTGATATTTGGAAGCCCATAGAGGACTATGGTGAAAAAGGAAATATCTTCCGTCAAAAACTGGAAAGAAGCCTTCTGAGAAACTGCTTTGTGTCCTCTTTATTCATCTCAAAGAGTTACAGCTTTCCCTTCAAGAAGCCTTTCGCTAAGGCTGTTCTTGTGGAATTTAGAAAGTGATATTTGGAAGCCCATAGAGGGCTATGGTGAAAAAGGAAGTATCTTCCGTTAAAAACTGGAAAGAAGCTTTCTGAGAAACTGCTTTGTGTTCTGTTAATACATCTCACAGAGTTATATCTGTCCCTTCAAGAAGCCCTTCGCTAAGGCTGTTCTTGTGGAATTGGCAAAGTGATATTTGGAAGCCCATAGAAGGCTAAGGTGAAAAAGGAAATATCTTCCGATAAAAACTGGAAAGAAGCTTTCTGAGAAACTGCTTTGTGTTCCGTTAATACATCTCACAGAGTTACATCCTTCCCTTCAACAAGCCTTTCGCTAAGGCTGTTCTTGTGGAGTTGGCAAAGTGATATTTGGAAGCCCAAAGAAGGCTATGGTGAAAAAGGAAATATCTTCCGTTAAAAACTGGAAAGAAGCCTTCAGAGAAACTTCTTTGTGTTCTGTTAATTCATCTCAGAAAGTTACAGCTTTCCCTTCAAGAAACCTTTCACCAAGGCTGTTTTTGGTGAATTTAGAAAGTGATATTTGGAAGCCCATAGAGGGCTATTGTGAAAAAGGAAATAACTTTTTTTAAAAACTGGAAAGAAGCTTTCTGAGAAACTGCTTAGTGTTCTGTTAATCCATCTCACAGAGTTACACCTTTTCATTCAAGAAGCCTTTAGCTAAGGCTGTTCTTGTGGAATTGGCAAAGTCATATTTGGTAGCCCATAGAGGGCTACGGTGAAAAAGGAATTATCTTCCGTTAAAAACTGGAAAGAAACTTTCTGAGAAACTGCTTTGTGTTCTATCAACTCATCTCACAGATTTACAGCTTTCCCTTCAAGAAGCCTTTCACTCCGGCTGTTCTTGTGGAATTTAGAAAGTGATATTTGGAATCCCATAGAGGGCTATGGTAAAGAAGGAAATACCTTCCCTTAAAAACTGGAAAGAAACTTTCTGAGAAACTGCTTAGTGTTCTGTTAATACATCTCACAAAGTTACAGCTTTCCCTTCAAGAAGCCTGTCGCTAAGGCTGTTCTTGTGGAATTGGCAAAGTGATATTTGGAAGCCCATAGAGGGTTATGGTGAAAAAGGAAATATCTTCCGTTAAAAACTGGAAGGAAGCCTTCTGAGAAACTGCTTGGTGTTCTGTTAATTCACCTCACAGAGTTACAGCTTTCCCTTCAAGTAGCCTTTTGCTAAGGCTGTTCTTGTGGAATTGGCAAAGTGATATTTGGAAGCCCATAGAGGGCTATGGTGAAAAAGGAAATATCTTCCGTTTAAAACTGGAAAGAAGCCTTCTCAGAAACTGCTTTGTGTTCTGTTAATTCATCTCACAGAGTTACATCTTTCCCTTCAAGAAGCCTTTCGCTAAGTCTGTTCTTGTGGAATTTAGAAAGTGATATTTGGAAGCCCATAGAGGGCTATGGTGAAAAAGGGAATATCTTCCTTTAAAAACTGGAAAGAAGCTTTCTGAGAAACTGCATAGTGTTCTGTTAATACATCTGACAGAGTTACGGCTTTCCCTTCAAGAAGCCTATCGCTAAGGCTGTTCTTGTGGAATTGGCAAAGTGATATTTGGAAGCCCATAGTGGGGTATGGTGAAAAAGGAAATATCTTCCGTTAAAAACTGGAAAGAAGGTTTCTGAGAAACTTCTTTGTGTTCTGTTAATACATCTCACAGAGTTACATCCTTCCCTTCAAGAAGCCTTTCTCTAAGGTTGGTCTTGTGGAATTGGCAAAGTGATATTTGGAAGCACATGGAGGGCTATGGTGGAAAAGAAAATATCTTCCGTTAAAAACTGAAAAGAAGCCTTCTGAGTAACTGCTTTCTGCTCTGTTAATTCATCTCAGAAATTTACAGCTTTCCCTTCAAGAAGCCTTTCGCTAAGGCTGTTCTTGTGGAATTTAGAAAGTGATATTTGGAAGCCCATAGAGGGCTATTGTGAAAAAGGAAATACCTTTTTTTAAAAACTGGAAAGAAGCTTTCTGAGAAACTGCTTAGTGTTCTGTTAATGCATCTCACAGACTTACAGCTTTCCCTTCAAGAAGCCTTTCGCTAAGGCTGCTCTTGTGGAATTGGCAAAGTGATATTTGGAAGCCCATGGAGGGCTATGGTGGAAAAGGAAATACCTTCCGTTAAAAACTGGAAAGAAGCCTTCTGAGTAACTGCTTTGTGTTCTGTTAATTCATCTCAGAAAGTTACATCTTTCCCTTCAAGAAGCCTTTCGCTAAGGTTGTTCTTGTGGAATTTAGAAAGTGATATTTGGAAGCCCTTAGAGGGCTATGGTGAAAAGGGAAATATCTTCCTTTAAAAATTTGAAAGAAGCTTTCTGAGAAACTGCTTAGTGTTCTGTTAATACATCTCACAGAGTTACATGTTTCCCTTCAAGAAGCCTTTCGCTAAGGCTGCTCTTGTGGAATTGGCAAAGTGATATTTGGAAGCCCATAGAGGGCTATGGTGAAAAGGAAATATCTTCCGTTAAAAACTGGAAAGAAGCTTCTGAGAAACTGCTTTGTGTTCTGTTAATACATCTCACAGAGTTACATCTTTCCCTTCAAGAAGCCTTTCGCTAAGGCTGTTCTTGTGGAATTGGAAAAGTGATATTTGGAAGCCCATAGAGGGCTATGGTGAAAAAGGAAATATCTTCCGTTAAAAACTGGAAAGAAGCTTTCTGAGAAACTGTTTTGTGTTCTGTTAATACATCTCACAGAGTTACATCTTTCCCTTCAAGAAGCCTTTCGCTAAGGCTGTTCTTGTGGAATTGGCAAAGTGATATTTGGAAGCCCATAGATGGCTATGGTGAAAAAGGAAATATCTTCCGTTAAAAACTGGAAAGAAGCCTTCTGAGAAACTGCTTTGTGTTCTGTTAATTCATCTCACAGAGTTACAGCTTTCCTTCAAGAAGCCTTCGCTAAGGCTGTTCTTGTGGAATTGGCAAAGTGATATTTGGAAGCCCATAGAGGGCTATGGTGAAAAAGGAAATATCTTCCGTTAAAAACTGGAAAGAAGCTTCCTGAGAAACTGCTTTGTGTTCTGTTAATACATCTCACAGAGTTACATCTTTCCCTTCAAGAAGCCTTTCGCTAAGGCTGTTCTTGTGGAATTGGAAAAGTGATATTTGGAAGCCCATAGAGGGCTATGGTGAAAAAGGAAATATCTTCCGTTAAAAACTGGAAAGAAGCTTTCTGAGAAACTGCTTTGTGTTCTGTTAATATATCTCAAAGAGTTACATCTTTCCCTTCAAGAAGCCTTTCACTAAGGCTGTTCTTGTGGAATTGGCAAAGTGATATTTGGAAGCCCATAGAGGGCTATGGTGAAAAAGGAAATATCTTCCGTTAAAAACTGGAAAGAAGCTTTCTGAGAAACTGCTTTGTGTTCTGTTAATACATCTCACAGAGTTACATCTTTCCCTTCTAGAAGCCTTTCGCTAAGGCTGTTCTTGTGGAATTGGCAAAGTGATATTTGGAAGCCCATAGAGGGCTATGGTGAAAAAGGAAATATCTTCCGTTAAAACTGGAAAGAAGCTTTCTGAGAAACTGCTTTGTGTTCTGTTAATTCATCTCACAGAGTTACATGTTTCCTTCAAGAAGCCTTTCGCTAAGGCTGTTCTTGTGGAATTGGCAACGTGATATTTGGAAGCCCATAGAGGGCTATGGTGAAAAAGGAAATATCTTCCGTTAAAAACTGGAAAGAAGCTTCTGAGAAACTGCTTTGTGTTCTGTTAATTCATCTCACAGAGTTACAGCTTTCCTTCAAGAAGCCTTTCACTAAGGCTGTTCTTGTGGAATTGGAAAAGTGATATTTGGAAGCCCATAGAGGGCTATGGTGAAAAGGAAATATCTTCCTTAAAAACTGGAAAGAAGCTTTCTGAGAAACTGCTTAGTGTTCTGTTAATACATCTCACAGAGTTGCAGTTTTCTCTTCAAGAAGCCTTTCGCTAAGGCTGTTCTTGTGGAATTTAGAAAGTGATATTTGGAAGCCGATAGAGGGCTATGGTGAAAAGGAAATATCTTCCGTTAAAACTGGAAAGAAGCTTTCTGAGAAACTGCTTTGTGTTCTGTTAATACATCTCACAGAGTTACATCTTTCCTTCAAGAAGCCTTCGCTAAGGCTGTTCTTGTGGAATTGGAAAAGTGATATTTGGAAGCCCATAGAGGCTATGGTGAAAAGGAAATATCTTCGTTAAAAACTAGAAAGAAGCTTTCTGAGAAACTGCTTGTGTTCTGTTAATACATCTCACAGAGTGAAAAGGAAATATCTTCCGTTAAAAACTGGAAAGAAGCTTTCTGAGAAACTGCTTTGTGTTCTGTTAATACATCTCACAGTGTTACATCTTTCCTTCAAGAAGCCTTTCGCTAAGGCTGTTCTTGTGGAATTTAGAAAGTGATATTTGGAAGCCCATAGAGGGCTATGGTGAAAAGGAAATATCTTCCGTTAAAAACTGGAAAGAAGCTTCTGAGAAACTGCTTTGTGTTCTGTTAATTCATCTCAGAGTTACAGCTTTCCTTCAAGAAGCCTTTCGCTAAGGCTGTTCTTGTGGAATTTAGAAAGTGATATTTGGAAGCCCATAGAGGGCTATGGTGAAAAGGAAATATCTTTTTAAAAACTGGAAAGAAGCTCTGAGAAACTGCTTTGTGTTCTGTTAATACATCTCACAGAGTTACATCTTTCCTTCAAGAAGCCTTTCGCTAAGGCTGTTCTTGTGGAATTGGCAAAGTGATATTTGGAAGCCCATAGAGGGCTATGGTGAAAAGGAAATATCTTCCGTTAAAACTGGAAAGAAGTTTTCTGAGAAACTGCTTTGTGTTCTGTTAATCATCTCACAGAGTTACAGCTTTCCTTCAAGAAGCCTTTCGCTAAGGCTGTTCTTGTGGAATTTAGAAAGTGATATTTGGAAGCCCATAGAGGGCTATGGTGAAAAGGAAATATCTTCCTTAAAAACTGGAAAGAAGCTTTCTGAGAAACTGCTTTGTGTTCTGTTAATACATCTCACAGAGTTACAGCTTTCCTTCAAGAAACCTTTCGCTAAGGCTGTTCTTGTGGAATTGGCAAAGTGATATTTGGAAGCCCATAGAGGGCTATGGTGAAAAGGAAATATCTTCCTTTAAAACTGGAAAGAAGCTTTCTGAGAAACTGCTTAGTGTTCTGTTAATTCATCTCACAGAGTTACAGCTTTCCTTCAAGAAGCCTTCGCTAAGGCTGTTCTTGTGGAATTGGCAAAGTGATATTTGGAAGCCCATAGAGGGCTATGGTGAAAAGGAAATATCTTTTTAAAAACTGGAAAGAAGCTTTCTGAGAAACTGCTTAGTGTTCTGTTAATGCATCTCACAGAGTTACAGCTTTCCTTCAAGTACTCTTTCAGTAAGTCTGTTCTTGTGGAATTGGCAAAGGATATTTGGAAGCCCATTGAGGGCTATGGTGAAAAGGAAATATCTTCCGTTAAAACTGGAAAGAAGCCTTCAGAGAAACTGCTTTGTGTTCTGTTAATTCATCTCAGAGTTACAGCTTTCCTTCAAGAAGCCTTTCGCTAAGGCTGTTCTTGTGGAATTTAGAAAGTGATATTTGGAAGCCCATAGAGGGCTATGATGAAAAAGGAAATAACTTTTTAAAAACTGGAAAGAAGCTTTCTGAGAAACTGCTTAGTGTTCTGTTAATCCATCTCACAGAGTTACAGCTTTCCATTCAAGAAGCCTTTCGCTAAGGCTGTTCTTGTGGAATTGGCAAAGTCATATTTGGTAGCCCATAGAGGGCTATGGTGAAAAAGGAATTATCTTCCGTTAAAAACTGGAAAGAAACTTTCTGAGAAACTGCTTTGTGTTCTATCAACTCATCTCACAGATTTACAGCTTTCCCTTCAAGAAGCCTTTCACTCCGGCTGTTCTTGTGGAATTTAGAAAGTGATATTTGGAAGCCCTTAGAGGGCTAGGGTGAAAAGGGAAATATCTTCCTTTATAAACTGGAAAGAAGCTTTCTAAGAAACTGCTTTGTGTTCTGTTAATACATCTCACGGATTTAAATGTTTCCCTTCAAGAAGCCTTTCGCTAAGGCTGCTCTTGTGGAATTGGCAAAGTGATATTTGGAAGCCCATGGAGGGCTATGGTGGAAAAGGAAATACCTTCCGTTAAAAACTAGAAAGAAGCCTTCTGACTAACTGCTTTGTGTTCTGTTAATTCATCTCACAGAGTTACATCTTTCCCTTCAAGTACTCTTTCAGTAAGTCTGTTATTGTGCAATTGGAAAAGTGATATTTGGACGCCCATAGAGGGCTATGGTGAAAAAGGAAATACCTTCCGTTAAAAACTGGAAAGAAGCCTTCTGAGAAACTGCTTGGTGTTCTGTTAATTCAACTCACAGAGTTACAGCTTTTGCTTCAAGAAGCCTTTCGCTAAGGCTGTTCTTGTGGAGTTGGATAAGTGATATTTGGAAGCCCACAGAGGGCTATGGTGAAAAAGGAAATATCTTTCTTTAAAAACTGGAAAGAAGCCTTCTGAGAAACTGCGTTGTGTTCTGTTAATTCATCTCACAGATTTACAGCTTTCCCTTCAAGAAGCCTTTCGCTAAGTCTGTTCTTGTGGAATTTAGAAAGTGATATTTGGAAGCCCATAGAGGGCTATTGTGAAAAAGGAAATATCTTCCTTTAAAAACTGGAAAGAAGCTTTCTGAGAAAATGCTTAGTGTTCTGTTAATACATCTCAAAGAGTTACGGCTTTCCCTTCAAGAAGCCTTTCGCTAAGGCTGTTCTTGTGGAATTGGCAAAGTGATATTTGGAAGCCCATAGAGGGCTATGGTGAAAAAGGAAATATCTTCCGTTAAAACTGGAAAGAAGCTTTCTGAGAAACTGCTTTGTGTTCTGTTAATAAATCTCACAGAGTTACATCTTTCCCTTCTAGAAGCCTTTCGCTAAGGCTGTTCTTGTGGAATTGGCAAAGTGATATTTGGAAGCCCATAGAGGGCTATGGTGAAAAGGAAATATCTTCCGTTAAAACTGGAAAGAAGCCTTCTGAGAAACTGCTTTGTGTTCTGTTAATTCATCTCACAGAGTTACAGCTTTCCCTTCTAGAAGCCTTTCGCTAAGGCTGTTCTTGTGGAATTGGCAAAGTGATATTTGGAAGCCCATAGAGGCTATGGTGAAAAAGGAAATATCTTCCGTTAAAACTGGAAAGAAGCTTTCTGAGAAACTGCTTTGTGTTCTGTTAATTCATCTCACAGAGTTACATGTTTCCTTCAAGAAGCCTTTCGCTAAGGCTGTTCTTGTGGAATTTAGAAAGTGATATTTGGAAGCCCTTAGAGGGCTATGGTGAAAAGGAAATATCTTCCGTTAAAACTGGAAAGAAGCCTTCTGAGAAACTGCTTTGTGTTCTGTTAATACATCTCACAGAGTTACATCTTTCCTTCAAGAAGCCTTTCGCTAAGGCTGTTCTTGTGGAATTGGCAAAGTGATATTTGGAAGCCCATAGAGGGCTATGGTGAAAAGGAAATATCTTCCGTTAAAACTGGAAAGAAGCTTTCTGAGAAACTGCTTTGTGTTCTGTTAATACATCTCACAGAGTTACATCTTTCCTTCAAGAAGCCTTTCACTAAGGCTGTTCTTGTGGAATTGGCAAAGTGATATTTGGAAGCCCATAGAGGGCTATGGTGAAAAGGAAATATCTTCCGTTAAAACTGGAAAGAAGCATTCTGAGAAACTGCTTTGTGTTCTGTTAATACATCTCACAGAGTTACATCTTTCCTTCAAGAAGCCTTTCGCTAAGGCTGTTCTTGTGGAATTGGCAAAGTGATATTTGGAAGCCCATAGAGGGCTATGGTGAAAAGGAAATATCTTCCGTAAAAACTGGAAAGAAGCCTTCTGAGAAACTGCTTTGTGTTCTGTTAATCATCTCACAGAGTTACAGCTTTCCTTCAAGAAGCCTTTCGCTAAGGCTGTTCTTGTGGAATTTAGAAAGTGATATTTGGAAGCCCATAGAGGGCTATGGTGAAAAGGAAATATCTTCCGTTAAAACTGGAAAGAAGCTTTCTGAGAAACTGCTTTGTGTTCTGTTAATCATCTCACAGAGTTACATCTTTCCTTCAAGAAGCCTTCGCTAAGGCTGTTCTTGTGGAATTGGCAAAGTGATATTTGGAAGCCCATAGAGGCTATGGTGAAAAGGAAATATCTTCCGATAAAACTGGAAAGAAGCTTTCTGAGAAACTGCTTTGTGTTCTGTTAATACATCTCACAGAGTTACATCCTTCCTTCAAGAAGCCTTTCGCTAAGGCTGTTCTTGTGGAATTGGAAAGTGATATTTGGAAGCCCATAGAGGGCTATGGTGAAAAAGGAAATATCTTCCGTTAAAACTGGAAAGAAGCCTTCTGAGAAACTGCTTTGTGTTCTGTTAATTCATCTCAGAGTTACAGCTTTCCTTCAAGAAGCCTTTCACTAAGGCTGTTCTTGTGGAATTTAGAAAGTGATATTTGGAAGCCCATAGAGGCTATGGTGAAAAAGGAAATATCTTCCTTTAAAACTGGAAAGAAGCTTTCTGAGAAACTGCTTTGTGTTCTGTTAATACATCTCACAGAGTTACAGCTTTCCTTCAAGAAGCCTTTCGCTAAGGCTGTTCTTGTGGAATTAGCAAAGTGATATTTGGAAGCCCATAGAGGCTATGGTGAAAAAGGAAATATCTTCCGTTAAAACTGGAAAGAAACTTTCTGAGAAACTGCTTTGTGTTCTGTTAATCATCTCACAGAGTTACAGCTTTCCTTCAAGAAGCCTTTCGCTAAGGCTGTTCTTGTGGAATTTAGAAAGTGATATTTGGAAGCCCATAGAGGGCTATGGTGAAAAAGGAAATATCTTCCTTAAAAACTGGAAAGAAACTTTCTGAGAAACTGCTTAGTGTTCTGTTAATACATCTCACAGAGTTACAGCTTTCCCTTCAAGAAGCCTTCGCTAAGGCTGTTCTTGTGGAATTGGCAAAGTGATATTTGGAAGCCCATAGAGGGCTATGGTGAAAAGGAAATATCTTCCGTTAAAACTGGAAAGAAGCTTCTGAGAAACTGCTTGGTGTTCTGTTAATACATCTCACAGAGTTACAGCTTTTCCTTCAAGAAGCCTTTCGCTAAGGCTGTTCTTGTGGAATTGGCAAAGTGATATTTGGAAGCCCATAGAGGGCTATGGTGAAAAAGGAAATATCTTCCGTTAAAAACTGGAAAGAAGCCTTCTGAGAAACTGCTTTGTGTTCTGTTAATTCATCTCACAGAGTTACATCTTTCCCTTCAAGAAGCCTTTCGCTAAGTCTGTTCTTGTGGAATTTAGAAAGTGATATTTGGAAGCCCATAGAGGGCTATGGTGAAAAAGGAAATATCTTCCGTTAAAAACTGGAAAGAAGCTTTCTGAGAAACTGCTTAGTGTTCTGTTAATACATCTCACAGAGTTACAGCTTTCCCTTCAAGAAGCCTTTCGCTAAGGCTGTTCTTGTGGAATTGGCAAAGTGATATTTGGAAGCCCATAGTGGGCTATTGTGAAAAAGGAAATATCTTCCGTTAAAAACTGGAAAGAAGTTTCTGAGAAACTCCTTTGTGTTCTGTTAATACATCTCACAGAGTTACAGCTTTCCTTCAAGAAGCCTTCGCTAAGGCTGTTCTTGTGGAATTGGCAAAGTGATATTTGGAAGCCCATAGAGGCTATGGTGAAAAGGAAATATCTTCCGTTAAAAACTGGAAAGAAGCCTTCAGAGAAACTGCTTTGTGTTCTGTTAATTCATCTCAGAGTTACAGCTTTCCTTCAAGAAGCCTTTCACTAAGGCTGTTCTTGTGAATTTAGAAAGTGATATTTGGAAGCCCATAGAGGCTATGGTGAAAAAGGAAATATCTTCCTTAAAAACTGGAAAGAAGCTTTCTGAGAAACTGCTTAGTGTTCTGTTAATCCATCTCACAGAGTTACAGCTTTCCTTCAAGAAGCCTTCGCTAAGGCTGTTCTTGTGGAATTGGCAAAGTGATATTTGGAAGCCCATAGAGGCTATGGTGAAAAAGGAAATATCTTCTGTTAAAAACTGGAAAGAAACTTTCTGAGAAACTGCTTGTGTTCTGTTAATTCATCTCACAGAGTTACAGCTTTCCTTCAAGAAGCCTTTCGCTAAGGCTGTTCTTGTGGAATTTGCAAAGTGATATTTGGAAGCCCATAGAGGGCTATGGTGAAAAAGGAAATACCTTCCTTAAAACTGGAAAGAAGCTTTCTGAGAAACTGCTTAGTGTTCTGTTAATACATCTCACAGAGTTACAGCTTTCCCTTCAAGAAGCCTTTCGCTAAGGCTGTTCTTGTGGAATTGGCAAAGTGATATTTGGAAGCCCATAGAGGGTTATGGTGAAAAAGGAAATATCTTCCGTTAAAAACTGGAAAGAAGCCTTCTGAGAAACTGCTTGTGTTCTGTTAATTCATCTCACAGAGTTACAGCTTTCCCTTCAAGAAGCCTTTCGCTAAGGCTGTTCTTGTGGAATTGGCAAAGTGATATTTGGAAGCCCATAGAGGGCTATGGTGAAAAAAATATCTTCCGTTAAAACTGGAAAGAAGCTTCTGAGAAACTGCTTTGTGTTCTGTTAATTCATCTCACAGAGTTACATCTTTCCCTTCAAGAAGCCTTTCGCTAAGGCTGTTCTTGTGGAATTTAGAAAGTGATATTTGGAAGCCCATAGAGGGCTATGGTGAAAAAGGAAATATCTTCCTTTAAAAACTGGAAAGAAGCTTTCTGAGAAACTGCTTAGTGTTCTGTTAATACATCTCACAGAGTTACAGCTTTCCTTCAAGAAGCCTTCGCTAAGGCTGTTCTTGTGGAATTGGCAAAGTGATATTTGGAAGCCCATAGAGGGCTATGGTGAAAAAGGAAATATCTTCCTTTAAAAACTGGAAAGAAGCTTTCTGAGAAACTGCTTTGTGTTCTGTTAATGCATCTCACAGAGTTACAGCTTTCCTTCAAGAAGCCTTTCGCTAAGGCTATTCTTGTGCAATTGGAAACGTGATATTGGAAGCCCATAGAGGGCTATGGTGAAAAAGGAAATATCTTCTGTTAAAAACTAGAAAGAAGCTTTCTGAGAAACTGCTTTGTGTTCTGTTAATTCATCTCACAGAGTTACAGCTTTCCTTCAAGAAGCCTTCGCTAAGGCTGTTCTTGTGGAATTGGCAAAGTGATATTTGGAAGCCCATAGAGGGCTATGGTGAAAAAGGAAATATCTTCCGTCAAAAACTGGAAAGAAGCGCTCTGAGAAACTGCTTTGTGTTCTGTTAATACATCTCACAGAGTTACATCTTTCCCTTCAAGGAGCCTTTCGCTCAGGCTGTTCTTGTGGAATTGGCAAAGTGATATTTGGAAGCCCATAGAGGGCTATGGTGAAAAAGGAAATACCTTCCGTTAAAAACTGGAAAGAAGCCTTCTGAGAAAATGCTTTGTGTTCTGTTAATTCATCTCACAGAGTTACAGCTTTTCCTTCAAGACGCCTTTCGATAAGGCTGTTCTTGTGGAATTTAGAAAGGGATATTTGGAAGCCCATAAAGGGCTATGGTGAAAAAGGAAATATCTTCCTTTAAAAACTGGAAAGAAGCTATCTGAGAAACTGCTTTGTGTTCTGTTAATACATCTCACAGAGTTACATCTTTCCCATCTAGAAGCCTTTCGCTAAGGCTGTTCTTGTGGAATTGGCAAAGTGATATTTGGAAGCCCATTGAAGGCTATGGTGAAAAAGGAAATATCTTCCGTTAAAAAATGGAAAGAAGCTTTCTGAGAAACTGCTTTGTGTTCTGTTAATTCATCTCACAGAGTTACACGTTATCCTTCAAGAAGCCTTTCGCTAAGGTTGTTCTTGTGGAATTTAGAAAGTGATATTTGGAAGCCCTTAGAGGGCTATGGTGAAAAAGGAAATATCTTCCGTTAAAAACTGGAAAGAAGCCTTCTGAGAAACTGCTTTGTGTTCTGTTAATATATCTCACAGAGTTACATCTTTCCCTTCAAGAAGCCTTTCGCTAAGGCTGTTCTTGTGGAATTGGCAAAGTGATATTTGGAAGCCCTTAGAGGGCTATGGTGAAAAAGAAATATCTTCCGTTCAAAACTGGAAAGAAGCTTTCTGAGAAACTGCTTTGTGTTCTGTTAATATATCTCAAAGAGTTACATCTTTCCCTTCGAGAAGCCTTTCAATAAGGCTGTTCTTGTGGAATTGGCAAAGTGATATTTGGAAGCCCATAGAGGGCTATGGTGAAAAAGGAAATATCTTCCGTTAAAAACTGGAAAGAAGCATTCTGAGAAACTGCTTTGTGTTCTGTTAATACATCTCACAGAGTTACATCTTTCCCTTCAAGAAGCCTTTCGCTAAGGCTGTTCTTGTGGAATTGGCAAAGTGATATTTGGAAGCCCATAGAGGCTATGGTGAAAAAGGAAATATCTTCCTTTAAAAACTGGAAAGAAGCCTTCTGAGAAACTGCTTTGTGTTCTTTTAATACATCTCACAGAGTTACAGCTTTCCCTTCAAGAAGCCTTTCGCTAAGGCTGTTCTTGTGGAATTTAGAAAGTGATATTTCTAAGCCCATAGAGGGCTATGGTGAAAAAGGAAATATCTTCCTTTAAAATGGAAAAAAGCTTTCTGAGAAACTGCTTTGTGTTCTGTTAAAACATCTCACAGAGTTACATCTTTCCTTTCAAGAAGCCTTTCGCTAAGGCTGTTCTTGTGGAATTGGCAAAGTGATATTTGGAAGCCCATAGAGGGCTATGGTGAAAAAGGAAATATCTTCCTTTAAAAACTGGAAAGAAGCTTTCTGAGAAACTGCTTTGTGTTCTGTTAATACATCTCACAGAGTTACATCTTTCCCTTCAAGAAGCCTTTCGCTAAGGCAGTTCTTGTGGAATTGGCAAAGTGATATTTGGAAGCCCATAGAGGCTATGGTGAAAAAGGAAATATCTTCCGTTAAAACTGGAAAGAAGCCTTCTGAGAAACTGCTTTGTGTTCTGTTAATTCATCTCAGAGTTACAGCTTTCCTTCAAGAAGCCTTTCACTAAGGCTGTTCTTGTGAATTTAGAAAGTGATATTTGGAAGCCCATAGAGGGCTATTGGTGAAAAAGGAAATATCTTTTTAAAAACTGGAAAGAAGCTTTCTGAGAAACTGCTTGTGTTCTGTTAATCCATCTCACAGAGTTACATCTTTCCTTCAAGAAGCCTTTCGCTAAGGCTGTTCTTGTGGAATTGGCAAAGTGATATTTGGAAGCCCATAGAGGGCTATGGTGAAAAAGGAAATATCTTCCGTTAAAACTGGAAAGAAACTTTCTGAGAAACTGCTTTGTGTTCTGTTAATTCATCTCACAGAGTTACAGCTTTCCCTTCAAAGCCTTTCGCTAAGGCTGTTCTTGTGGAATTTAGAAAGTGATATTTGGAAGCCCATAGAGGGCTATGGTGAAAAGGAAATATCTTCCGTTAAAACTGGAAAGAAACTTTCTGAGAAACTGCTTGTGTTCTGTTAATACATCTCACAGAGTTACAGCTTTCCTTCAAGAAGCCTTTCGCTAAGGCTGTTCTTGTGGAATTAGCAAAGTGATATTTGGAAGCCCATAGAGGCTATGGTGAAAAGGAAATATCTTCCGTTAAAACTGGAAAGAAGCCTTCTGAGAAACTGCTTTGTGTTCTGTTAATTCATCTCACAGAGTTACAGCTTTCCTTCAAGAAGCCTTTCGCTAAGGCTGTTCTTGTGGAATTGGCAAAGTGATATTTGGAAGCCCATAGAGGCTATGGTGAAAAGGAAATATCTTCCGTTAAAACTGGAAAGAAGCCTTCTGAGAAACTGCTTTGTGTTCTGTTAATTCATCTCACAGAGTTACATCTTTCCTTCAAGAAGCCTTTCGCTAAGGCTGTTCTTGTGGAATTTAGAAAGTGATATTTGGAAGCCCATAGAGGCTATGGTGAAAAAGGAAATATCTTCCTTAAAAACTGGAAAGAAGCTTTCTGAGAAACTGCTTAGTGTTCTGTTAATACATCTCACAGAGTTACAGCTTTCCTTCAAGAAGCCTTTCGCTAAGGCTGTTCTTGTGGAATTGGCAAAGTGATATTTGGAAGCCCATAGAGGGCTATGGTGAAAAGGAAATATCTTCCGTTAAAACTGGAAAGAAGATTTCTGAGAAACTGCTTTGTGTTCTGTTAATACATCTCACAGAGTTACATCTTTCCTTCAAGAAGCCTTTCACTAAGGCTGTTCTTGTGGAATTGGCAAAGTGATATTTGGAAGCCCATAGAGGGCTATGGTGAAAAGGAAATATCTTCCGTTAAAACTGAAAGAAGCTTTCTGAGAAACTGCTTTGTGTTCTGTTAATTCATCTCACAGAGTTACAGCTTTCCTTCAAGAAGCCTTCGCTAAGGCTGTTCTTGTGGAATTGGCAAAGTGATATTTGGAAGCCCATAGAGGGCTATTGTGAAAAGGAAATACCTTTTAAAAACTGGAAAGAAGCTTTCTGAGAAACTGCTTAGTGTTCTGTTAATGCATCTCACAGAGTTACAGCTTTCCTTCAAGAAGCCTTTCGCTAAGGCTGCTCTTGTGGAATTGGCAAAGTGATATTTGGAAGCCCATGGAGGGCTATGGTGGAAAAGGAAATACCTTCCGTTAAAACTGGAAAGAAGCCTTCTGAGAAACTGCTTTGTGTTCTGTTAATTCATCTCACAGAGTTACATCTTTCCTTCAAAGCCTTTCGCTAAGGCTGTTCTTGTGGAATTTAGAAAGTGATATTTGGAAGCCCTTAGAGGGCTATGGTGAAAAGGGAAATATCTTCCTTTAAAAATCTGAAAGAAGCTTTCTGAGAAACTGCTTAGTGTTCTGTTAATACATCTCACAGAGTTACATGTTTCCCTTCAAGAAGCCTTTCGCTAAGGCTGCTCTTGTGGAATTGGCAAAGTGATATTTGGAAGCCCATAGAGGGCTATGGTGAAAAAGGAAATATCTTCCGTTAAAAACTGGAAAAAAGCTTTCTGAGAAACTGCTTTGTGTTCTGTTAAAACATCTCACAGAGATACATGTTTCCCTTCAAGTAGCCTTTCGCTAAGTCTGTTCTTGAAGAATTGGCAAAGTGATATTTGGAAGCCCATAGAGGGCTATGGTGAAAAAGAAAATATCTTTCGTTAAAAACTAGAAAGAAGCTTTCTGACAAACTGCTTCGTGTTCTGTTAATACATCTCACAGAGTTACGAAAAAGGAAATATCTTCCGTTAGAAACTGGAAAGAAGCTTTCTGAGAAACTGCTTTGTGTTCTGTTAATACATCTCACAGTGTTACATCTTTCCCTTCAAGAAGCCTTTCCCTAAGGCTGTTCTTGTGGAATTTAGAAAGTGATATTTGGAAGCCCTTAGAGGGCTAGGATGAAAAGGGAAATACCTTCCTTTAAAAACTGGAAAGAAGCTTTCTGAGAAACTGCTTTGTGTTCTGTTAATACATCTCACAGAGTTACATGTTTCCCTTCAAGAAGCCTGTCGCTAAGGCTGTTCTTGTTGAATTGGCAAAGTGATATTTGGAAGCCCATAGAAGGCTAAGGTGAAAAAGGAAATATCTTCCGTTAAAACTGGAAAGAAGCTTTCTGAGAAACTGCTTTGTGTTCTGTTCTGAAAGAAGCTTTCTGAGAAACTGCTTCGTGTTCTGTGGAGGACTATGGTGAAAAAGGAAATATCTTCCGTTAAAAACTAGAAAGAAGCTTTCTGAGAAACTACTTTGTGTTCTGTTAATACATCTCACAGAGTTACATCTTTCCTTCAGAAGCCTTTCGCTAAGGCTGTTCTTGTGGAATTGGCAAAGTGATATTTGGAAGCCCATAGAGGGCTATGGTGAAAAGGAAATATCTTCCGTTAAAAACTGGAAAGAAGCTTGAGAAACTGCTTTGTGTTCTGTTAATTCATCTCACAGAGTTACATCTTTCCTTCAAGAAGCCTTTCGCTAAGGCTGTTCTTGTGGAATTAAAGTGATATTTGGAAGCCCATAGAGGGCTATGGTGAAAAGGAAATATCTTCCGTTAAAAACTGGAAAGAAGCTTTCTGAGAAACTGCTTTGTGTTCTGTTAATACATCTCACAGAGTTACATCTTTCCTTCAGAAGCCTTTCGCTAAGGCTGTTCTTGTGGAATTTAAAGTGATATTTGGAAGCCCATAGAGGGCTATGGTGAAAAAGGAAATATCTTCCTTAAAAACTGGAAAGAAGCTTTCTGAGAAACTGCTTTGTGTTCTGTTAATACATCTCACAGAGTTACACTTCCTTCAAGAAGCCTTTCGCTAAGGCTGTTCTTGTGAATTTGCAAAGTGATATTTGGAAGCCCATAGAGGGCTATGGTGAAAAGGAAATATCTTCTTAAAACTGGAAAGAAGCTTTCTGAGAAACTGCTTTGTGTTCTGTTAATACATCTCACAGAGTTACATCTTTCCTTCAAGAAGCCTTTCGCTAAGGCTGTTCTTGTGGAATTGGCAAAGTGATATTTGGAAGCCCATAGAGGGCTATGGTGAAAAGTAAATATCTTCCGTTAAAAACTGGAAAGAAGCTTGAGAAACTGCTTTGTGTTCTGTTAATACATCTCACAGAGTTACATCTCCTTCAAGAAGCCTTTCGCTAAGGCTGTTCTTGTGGAATTGGCAAAGTGATATTTGGAAGCCCATAGAGGGCTATGGTGAAAAGGAAATATCTTCCGTTAAAAACTGGAAAGAAGCTTCTGAGAAACTGCTTTGTGTTCTGTTAATTCATCTCACAGAGTTACATCTTTCCTTCAAGAAGCCTTTCAAGGCTGTTTTTGTGGAATTTAGTAAAGTGATATTTGGAAGCCCATAGAGGGCTATGGTGAAAAGGAAATATCTTCCGTTAAAAACTGGAAAGAATCTTTCTGAGAAACTGCTTTGTGTTCTGTTAATTCATCTCACAGAGTTACAGCTTTCCTTCAAGAAGCCTTTCGCTAGACTGTTCTTGTGGAATTTGCAAAGTGATATTTGGAAGCCCATAGAGGGCTATGGTGAAAAAGGAAATGTCTTCAGTTAAAACTGGAAAGAAGCTTTCTGAGAAACTGCTTTGTGTTCTAATTCATCTCACAGAGATACAGCTTTCCTTCAAGAACCCTTTCGCTAAGGCTGTTCTTGTGGAATTGAAAGTGATATTTGGAAGCCCATAGAGGGCTATGGTGAAAAGGAAATATCTTCCGTAAAACTGGAAAGAAGCTCTGAGAAACTGCTTTGTGTTCTGTTAATACATCTCACAGAGTTACATCTTTCCTTCAAGAAGCCTTTCGCTAAGGCTGTTCTTGTGGAATTGGCAAAGTGATATTTGGAAGCCCATAGAGGCTATGGTGAAAAAGGAAATATCTTCCGTTAAAAACTGGAAAGAAGCCTTCTGAGAAACTGCTTTGTGTTCTGTTAATTCATCTCACAGAGTTACATCTTTCCTTCAAGAAGCCTTTCGCTAAAGCTGTTCTTGTGGAATTGGAAAGTGATATTTGGAAGCCCATAGAGGGCTATGGTGAAAAAGGAAATATCTTCCGTTAAAAACTGGAAAGAAGCTTTCTGAGAAACTGCTTTGTGTTCTGTTAATTCATCTCACAGAGTTACAGCTTTCCTTCAAGAAGCCTTTCGCTAAGGCTGTTCTTGTGGAATTTGCAAAGTGATATTTGGAAGCCCATAGAGGCTATGGTGAAAAGGAAATATCTTCCTTAAAACTGGAAAGAAGCTTTCTGAGAAACTGCTTTGTGTTCTGTTAATTCATCTCACAGAGTTACAGCTTTCCTTCAAGCCCTTTCACTAAGGCTGTTCTTGTGGAATTGGCAAAGTGATATTTGGAAGCCCATAGAGGCTATGGTGAAAAGGAAATATCTTCCGTTAAAACTGGAAAGAAGCTTTCTGAGAAACTGCTTTGTGTTCTGTTAATACATCTCACAGAGTTACATCTTTCCTTCAAGAAGCCTTTCGCTAAGGCTGTTCTTGTGGAATTGGCAAAGTGATATTTGGAAGCCCATAGAGGGCTATGGTGAAAAGGAAATATCTTCCGTTAAAACTGGAAAGAAGCTTTCTGAGAAACTGCTTTGTGTTCTGTTAATTCATCTCACAGAGTTACATCTTCCTTCAAGAAGCCTTTCGCTAAGGCTGTTCTTGTGGAATTTAAAGTGATATTTGGAAGCCCATAGAGGGCTATGGTGAAAAGGAAATATCTTCCTTAAAACTGGAAAGAAGCTCTGAGAAACTGCTTTGTGTTCTGTTCATTCATCTCACAGAGTTACAGCTTTCCTTCAAAGCCTTTCGCTAAGGCTGTTCTTGTGGAATTGGCAAAGTGATATTTGGAAGCCCATAGAGGGCTATGGTGAAAAGGAAATATCTTCCGTTAAAACTGGAAAGAAGCTTTCTGAGAAACTGCTTTGTGTTCTGTTAATACATCTCACAGAGTTACAGCTTTCCTTCAAGAAGCCTTTCACTAAGGCTGTTCTTGTGGAATTGGCAAAGTGATATTTGGAAGCCCATAGAGGGCTATGGTGAAAAGGAAATATCTTCCGTTAAAACTGGAAAGAAGCTTTCTGAGAAACTGCTTTGTGTTCTGTTAATACATCTCACAGAGTTACATCTTTCCTTCAAGAAGCCTTTCCTAAGACTGTTCTTGTGGAATTGAAAGTGATATTTGGAAGCCCATAGAGGCTATGGTGAAAAGGAAATATCTTCCGTTAAAAACTGGAAAGAAGCTTCTGAGAAACTGCTTTGTGTTCTGTTAATTCATCTCACAGTTACAGCTTTCCTTCAAGAAGCCTTTCGCTAAGGACTGTTCTTGTGGAATTTAAAGTGATATTTGGAAGCCCATAGAGGGCTATGGTGAAAAGGAAATATCTTCCTTTAAAAACTGGAAAGAAGCTTTCTGAGAAACTGCTTTGTGTTCTGTTAATTCATCTCACAGAGTTACATCTTTCCTTCAAGAAGCCTTTCGCTAAGGCTGTTCTTGTGGAATTGGCAAAGTGATATTTGGAAGCCCATAGAGGCTATGGTGAAAAGGAAATATCTTCCGTTAAAAACTGGAAAGAAGCTTTCTGAGAAACTGCTTTGTGTTCTGTTAATACATCTCACAGAGTTACATCTTTCCTTCAAGAAGCCTTTCGCTAAGGCTGTTCTTGTGGAATTGGCAAAGTGATATTTGGAAGCCCATAGAGGGCTATGGTGAAAAGGAAATATCTTCCGTTAAAAACTGGAAAGAAGCTTTCTGAGAAACTGCTTTGTGTTCTGTTAATTCATCTCACAGAGTTACATCTTTCCTTCAAGAAGCCTTTCGCTAAGGCTGTTCTTGTGGAATTGGAAAGTGATATTTGGAAGCCCATAGAGGGCTATGGTGAAAAAGGAAATATCTTCCGTTAAAAACTGGAAAGAAGCTTTCTGAGAAACTGCTTTGTGTTCTGTTAATACATCTCACAGAGTTACATCTTTCCTTCAAGAAGCCTTTCAAGGCTGTTCTTGTGGAATTGGCAAAGTGATATTTGGAAGCCCATAGAGGCTATGGTGAAAAAGGAAATATCTTCAGTTAAAAACTGGAAAGAAGCTTTCTGAGAAACTGCTTTGTGTTCTGTTAATACATCTCACAGAGTTACAGCTTTCCTTCAAGAAGCCTTTCACTAAGGCTGTTCTTGTGAATTGGCAAAGTGATATTTGGAAGCCCATAGAGGGCTATGGTGAAAAAGGAAATATCTTCCGTTAAAAACTGGAAAGAAGCTTTCTGAGAAACTGCTTTGTGTTCTGTTAATACATCTCACAGAGTTACATCTTTCCTTCAAGAACCCTTTCGCTAAGGCTGTTCTTGTGAATTGGCAAAGTGATATTTGGAAGCCCATAGAGGGCTATGGTGAAAAGGAAATATCTTCCGTTAAAACTGGAAAGAAGCTTCTGAGAAACTGCTTTGTGTTCTGTTAATACATCTCACAGAGTTACATCTTTCCTTCAGAAGCCTTTCTCTAAGACTGTTCTTGTGGAAGATGCAAAGTGATATTTGGAAGCCCATAGAGGGCTATGGTGAAAAAGGAAATATCTTCCGTTATATACTGGAAAGAAGCTTTCTGAGAAACTGCTTTGTTTTCTGATAATTCATCTCACAGAGTTACATCTTTCCCTTCAAGAAGCCTTTCGCTACGGCTGTTTTTGTGGAATTGGCAAAGTGATATTTGGAAGCCCATAGAGGGCAATGGTGAAAAAGGAAATATCTTCCGTTAAAAACTGGAAAGAAGTTTCTGAGAAACTGCTTTGTGTTCTGTTAATTCATCTCACAGGGTTACATCTTTCCCTTCAAGAAGCCTTTCGCTAAGGCTGTTCTTGTGGAATTTAGGCAAAGTGATATTTGAAGCCCATAGAGGGCAATGGTGAAAAAGGAAATATCTTCCGTTAAAAACTGGAAAGAAGTTTCTGAGAAACTGCTTTGTGTTCTGTTAATTCATCTCACAGGGTTACATCTTTCCCTTCAAGAAGCCTTTCGCTAATGCTGTTCTTGTGGAATTGGCAAAGTGATATTGGAAGCCTATAGAGGGCTATGGTGGAAAAGGAAATATCTTCCGTTAAATACTGGAAAGAAGCTTTCTGAGAAACTGCTTTGTGTTCTGTTAATTCATCTCACAGAGTTACAGCTTTCCCCTCAAGAAGCCTTTCGCTAAGGCTGTTCTTGTGGAATTGGCAAAGGATATTTGGAAGCCCATAGAGGGCTATGGTGAAAAAGGAAATATCTTCTTAAAAACTGGAAAGAAGCTTTCTGAGAAACTGCTTTGTGTTCTGTTAATTCATCTCACAGAGTTACATCTTTCCTTCAAGAAGCCTTTCGCTAAGGCTGTTCTTGTGGAATTGGCAAAGTGATATTTGGAAGCCCATAGAGGGCTATGGTGAAAAGGAAATATCTTCCTTAAAAACTGGAAAGAAGCTTTCTGAGAAACTGCTTGTGTTCTGTTAATTCATCTCACAGAGTTACATCTTTCCTTTCAAGAAGCCTTTCGCTAAGGCTGTTCTTGTGGAATTGGCAAAGTGATATTTGGAAGCCCATAGAGGGCTATGGTAGAAAAGGAAATATCTTCCGTTCAAAACTGGAAAGAAGCTTTCTGAGAAACTGCTCCGTGTTCTGTTAATTCATCTCACAGAGTTACATCTTTCCCTTCAACAAGCCTTTCGCTAAGGCTGTTCTTGTGGAAATGGCAAAGTGATATTTGGAAACCCATAGACGGCTATGGTGAAAAAGAAATATCTTCCGTTCAAAACTGGAAAGAATCTTTCTGAGAAACTGCTCTGTGTTCTGTTAATTCATCTCACAGAGTTGCATCTTTCCCTTCAAGAAGCCTTTCGCTTAGGCTGTTCTTCTGGAATTGGCAAAGGGATATTTGGAAGCCCATAGAGGGCTATGGTGAAAAAGGAAATATATTCCGTTCAAAACTGGAAAGAAGTTTTCTGAGAAACTGCTCTGTGTTCTGTTAATTCATCTCACAGACTTACATCTTTCCCTTCAAGAAGCCTTTCGCTAAGGCTGTTCTTCTGAAATTGGCAAAGGGATATTTAAAAGCCCATAGAGGGCTATGGTGAAAAAGGAAATACCTTCCGTTCAAAACTGGAAAGAACCTTTCTGAGAAACTGCTCTGTGTTCTGTTAATTCATCTCACAGAGTTACATCTTTCCTTCAAGAAGCCTTTCGCTAAGGCTGTTCTTGTGAATTGGCAAAGTGATATTTGGAAGCCCATAGAGGGCTATGGTGAAAAAGGAAATATCTTCGTTAAAACTGGAAAGAAGCTTTCTGAGAAACTGCTTTGTGTTCTGTTAATTCATCTCACAGAGTTACAGCTTTCCTTCAAGAAGCCTTTCGCTAAGGCTGTTCTTGTGGAATTTAGAAAGTGATATTTGGAAGCCCATAGAGGGCTATGGTGAAAAGGAAATATCTTCCGTTAAAAACTGGAAAGAAGCTTTCTGAGAAACTGCTGTGTTCTGTTAATTCATCTCACAGAGTTACAGCTTTCCTTCAAGAAGCCTTTCGCTAAGGCTGTTCTTGTGGAATTGGCAAAGTGATATTTGGAAGCCCATAGAGGCTATGGTGAAAAGGAAATATCTTCAGTTAAAAACTGGAAAGAAGCTTTCTGAGAAACTGCTTTGTGTTCTGTTAATTCATCTCACAGAGTTACAGCTTTCCTTCAAGAACCCTTTCACTAAGGCTGTTCTTGTGGAATTGGCAAAGTGATATTTGGAAGCCCATAGAGGGCTATGGTGAAAAAGGAAATACCTTCCGATAAAAACTGGAAAGAAGCTTTCTGAGAAACTGCTTTGTGTTCTGTTAATACATCTCACAGAGTTACATCTTTCCCTTCAAGAAGCCTTTCGCTTAAGCTGTTCCTGTGGAATTGGCAAAGTGATATTTGGAAGCCCAGAGAGGGCTATGTTGAAAAAGGAAATATCTTCCGTTAAAAACTGGAAAGAAGCTTCTGAGAAACTCCTTTGTGATTTGTTAATTCATCTCACAGAGTTACAACTTTCACTTCAAGAAGCCTTTCGCTAAGGCTGTTCTTGTGGAATTGGCAAAGGGATATTTGGAAGCCCATAGAGGGCTATGGTGAAAAAGGAAATATCTTTCGTTCAAAACTGGCAAGAAGCTTTCTGAGAAACTGCTCTGTGTTCTGTCAATTCATCTCACAGAGTTACATCTTTCCTTTCAAGAAGCCTTTCGCTAAGGCTGTTCTTGTGGAATTGGCAAAGTGATATTTGGAAGCCCATAGAGGGCTACGGTGAAAAACGAAATATCTTCGTTCAAAACTGGAAAGAAGCTTTCTGAGAAACTATTCCGTGTTCTGTTATTTCATCTCACAGAGTTACATCTTTCCCTTCAAGAAGCCTTTCGCTAAGCCTGTTCTTGTGGAATTGGAAAAGTGATATTTGGAAGCCCATAGACGGCTATGGTGAAAAAGAATTATCTTCCGTTCAAAACTGGAAAGAAGCTTTCTGAGAAACTGCTCTGTGTTCGGTTAATTCATCTCACAGAGTTACAGGTTTCCCTTCAAGAAGCCTTTTCCTAAGGTTGTTCTTGTGGAATTGGCAAACTGATATTTGGAAGCCCATAGAGAGCTATGGTGAAAAAGGAAATATTGTCCGGTAAAAACTGGAAGGAAGCTTTCTGAGAAACTGTTTTCTGTTCTATTAATACATCTAACAGAGATACATCTTTCCCTTCAAGAAGCCTTTCGCTAAGGCTGTTCTTGTGGAATTCGCAAAGTGATATTTGGAAGCCCATAGAGGGCAATGGTGAAAAAGGAAATATCTTCCTTTAAAAACTGGAAAGAAGCCTTCTGAGAAACTGCCTGGTGTTCTGTTAATTCATCTCACAGAGTTACAGCTTTCCTTTCAAGAAGCCTTTCGCTAAGGCTGTTCTTGTGGAATTGGAAAACTGATATTGGGAAGGCCATAGATGGCTATGGTGAAAAAGGAAATATCTTCAGTTAAAAACTGGAAAGAAGCTTTCTGAGAAACTGCTTTGTGTTCTTGTAATACATCTAACAGAGTTACATCTTTCCCTTCTAGAGGCCTTTCGCTAAGGCTGTTCTTGTGGAATTGGCAAAGTGATATTTGGAAGCCCATAGAGTGCTATGTTGAAAAAGGAAATATCTTCCGTTAAAAACTGGAAAGAAGCCTTCTGAGAAACTGCTTTGTGTTCTGTTAATTCATCTCACAGAGTTACAGCTTTCCCTTCAAGAAGCCTTTCGCTAAAGCTGTTCTTGTGGAATTTAGAAAGTGATATTTGGAAGCCCATAGAGGGCTATGGTGAAAAAGGAAATATATTCCTTTAAAAACTGGAAAGAAGCTTTCTGAGAAACTGCTTAGTGTTCTGTTAATACATCTCACTGAGTTACGGCTTTCCCTTCAAGAAGCCTTTCGCTAATGCGGTTCTTCTGCAGTTGGCAAAGTGACATTTGGAAGCCCACAGAGGGCTATGGTGAAAAAGGATTATCTTCCGTTAAAAACTGGAAAGAAGCTTTCTGAGAAACTGCTTTGTGTTCTGTTAATACATCTCACAGAGTTACATCTTTCCCTTCAAGAAGCCTTTCGCTAAGGCTGTTCTTGTGGAATTGGCAAAGTGATATTTGGAAGCCCTTAGAGGGCTATGGTGAAACAGGTAATATCTTCCATTAAAAAGTGGAAAGAAGCTTTCTGAGAAACTGCTTTGTGTTCTGTTAATACATCTCACAGTGTAACATCTTTCCCTTTCAGAGGCCTTTCGCTAAGGCTGTTCTTGTGGAATTGGCAAAGTGATATTTGGAAGCCCATAGAGGGCTATGGTGAAAAAGGAAATATCTTCGGTTAAAAACTGGAAAGAAGCCTTCTGAGAAACTGCTTTGTGTTCTGTTAATTCATCTCACAGAGTTCCAGCTTTCCCTTCAAGAAGCCCTTCGCTAAAGCTTTTCTTGTGGAATTTACAAAGTGATATTTGGAAGCCCATAGAGGGCTATGGTGAAAAAGGAAATATATTCCTTTAAAAACTGGAAAGAAGCTTTCTGAGAAACTGCTTAGTGTTCTGTAAATACATCTCACAGAGTTACATCTTTCCCTTCAAGAAGCCTTTCGCTAAGGCTGTTCTTGAGGAATTGGCAAAGTGATATTTGGAAGCCCATAGAGGGCTATGGTGAAACAGGAAATATCTTCCGTTAGAAAGTGGAAAGAAGCTTTCTGAGAAACTGCTTCGTGTTCTGTTAATACATCTCACAGTGTAACATCTTTCCCTTTCAGAGGCCTTTCGCTAAGGCTGTTCTTGTGGAATTGGCAAAGTGATATTTGGAAGCCCATAGAGGGCTATGGTGAAAAAGGAAATATGTTCCGTTAAAAACTGGAAAGAAGTCTTCTGAGAAACTGCTTTGTGTTCTGTTAATTCATCTCACAGAGTTACAGCTTTCACATCAATAAGCCTTTCGCTAAGGCTGTTCTTGTGGAATTTAGAAAGTGATATTTGGAAGCCCTTTGAGGGCGATGGTGAAAAAGGAAATATCTTCCGTTAAAAACTGGAAAGAAGCTTTCTGAGAAACTGCTTTGTGTTCTGTTAATACATCTCACAGCGTTACATCTTTCCCTTCAAGAAGCCTTTCGCTAAGGCTGTTCTTGTGGAATTGGCAAAGTGATATTTGGAAGCCCATGGAGGGCTATGGTGAAAAGGAAATCTCTTCCGTTAAAAACTGGAAAGAAGTCTTCTGAGAAACTGCTTGGTGTTCTGTTAATTCATCTGAGAAAGTTACAGCTTTCCTTCAAGAAGCCTTCGCTAAGGCTGTTCTTCTGGAATTTAGAAAGTGATATTTGGAAGACCCTAGCGGTCTATTGTGAAAAAGGAAATATCTTTTTTAAAAAACTGGAAAGAAGCTTTCTGAGAAACTGCTTAGTGTTCTGTTAATGCATCTCGCAGAGTAACAGCTTTCCCTTCAAGAAGTCCTTCGCTAAGGCTGTTCTTGTGGAATTGGCAAAGTGATATTTGGACGCCCATAGAGGGCTAGGGTGAAAAAGGAAATATCTTTCGTTAAAAACTGGAAAGAAGCCTTCTGAGAAACTGCTTTGTGTTCTGTTCATTGTTCTCAGAGAGTTACAGCTTTCCCTTCAAGAAGCCTTTCGCTAAGGCTGTTCTTGTGGAATTTAGAAAGTGATATTTGGAAGCTCGTAGAGGGCTATGGTGAAAAAGGAAATATCCTCCTTTAAAAATTGGAAACAAGCTTTCTGAGAAACTGCTTAGTGTTCTGTTAATACATCTCACAGAGTTACATCTTTCCCTTCTAGAAGCCCTTCGCTAAGGCTGTTCTTGTGGAATTGGCAAAGTGATATTTGGAAGCCCATAGAGGGCTATGGTGAAAAAGGAAATATCTTCCGTTAAAAACTGGAAAGAAGCTTTCTGAGAAACTGTTTTCTGTTCTGTTAATACATCTCACAGAGTTACAGCTTTCACTTCAAGAAGCCTTTCTCTAAGGCTGTTCTTGTGGAATTGGAAAAGAGATATTTGGAAGCCCATAGAGGGCTATGGTGAAAAGGAAATATCTTCCGTTAAAAACTGGAAAGAAGCCTTCTGAGAAACTGCTTGTGTTCTGTTAATTCATCTCACAGAGTTACAGCTTTCCCTTCAAGAAGCCTTTCGCTAAGGCTGTTCTTGTGGAATTTAGAAAGTGATATTTGGAAGCCCATAGAGGGCTATGGTGAAAAAGGAAATATATTCCTTTAAAAACTGGAAAGAAGCTTTCTGAGAAACTGCGTAGTGTTCTGTTAATACATCTCACAGAGTTACGGCTTTCCCTTCAAGAAGCCTTTCGCTAATGCGGTTCTTCTGCAGTTGGCAAAGTGACATTTGGAAGCCCACAGAGGGCTATGGTGAAAAAGTTTTATGTTCCGTTAAAAACTGGAAAGAAGCTTTCTGAGAAACTGCTTTGTGTTCTGTTAATACATCTCACAGAGTTACATCTTTCCCTTCAAGAAGCCTTTCGCTAAGGCTGTTCTTGTGGAATTGGCAAAGTGATATTTGGAAGCCCATAGAGGGCTATGGTGAAACAGGAAATATCTTCCATTAAAAAGTGGAAAGAAGCTTTCTGAGAAACTGCTTTGTGTTCTGTTAATACATCTCACAGTGTAACATCTTTCCCTTTCAGAGGCCTTTCGCTAAGGCTGTTCTTGTGGAATTGGCAAAGTGATATTTGGAAGCCCATAGAGGGCTATGGTGAAAAAGGAAATATCTTCGGTTAAAAACTGGAAAGAAGCCTTCTGAGAAACTGCTTTGTGTTCTGTTAATTCATCTCACAGAGTTCCAGCTTTCCCTTCAAGAAGCCCTTCGCTAAAGCTTTTCTTGTGGAATTTACAAAGTGATATTTGGAAGCCCATAGAGGGCTATGGTGAAAAAGGAAATATATTCCTTTAAAAACTGGAAAGAAGCTTTCTGAGAAACTGCTTAGTGTTCTGTAAATACATCTCACAGAGTTACATCTTTCCCTTCAAGAAGCCTTTCGCTAAGGCTGTTCTTGAGGAATTGGCAAAGTGATATTTGGAAGCCCATAGAGGGCTATGGTGAAACAGGAAATATCTTCCGTTAGAAAGTGGAAAGAAGCTTTCTGAGAAACTGCTTCGTGTTCTGTTAATACATCTCACAGTGTAACATCTTTCCCTTTCAGAGGCCTTTCGCTAAGGCTGTTCTTGTGGAATTGGCAAAGTGATATTTGGAAGCCCATAGAGGGCTATGGTGAAAAAGGAAATATGTTCCGTTAAAAACTGGAAAGAAGTCTTCTGAGAAACTGCTTTGTGTTCTGTTAATTCATCTCACAGAGTTACAGCTTTCACATCAATAAGCCTTTCGCTAAGGCTGTTCTTGTGGAATTTAGAAAGTGATATTTGGAAGCCCTTTGAGGGCGATGGTGAAAAAGGAAATATCTTCCGTTAAAAACTGGAAAGAAGCTTTCTGAGAAATGCTTTGTGTTCTGTTAATACATCTCACAGCGTTACATCTTTCCCTTCAAGAAGCCTTTCGCTAAGGCTGTTCTTGTGGAATTGGCAAAGTGATATTTGGAAGCCCATGGAGGGCTATGGTGAAAAAGGAAATCTCTTCCGTTAAAAACTGGAAAGAAGTCTTCTGAGAAACTGCTTGGTGTTCTGTTAATTCATCTGAGAAAGTTACAGCTTTCCCTTCAAGACGCCTTTTGCTAAGGCTGTTCTTCTGGAATTTAGAAAGTGATATTTGGAAGACCCTAGCGGTCTATTGTGAAAAAGGAAATATCTTTTTTAAAAAACTGGAAAGAAGCTTTCTGAGAAACTGCTTAGTGTTCTGTTAATGCATCTCGCAGAGTAACAGCTTTCCCTTCAAGAAGTCCTTCGCTAAGGCTGTTCTTGTGGAATTGGCAAAGTGATATTTGGACGCCCATAGAGGGCTAGGGTGAAAAAGGAAATATCTTTCGTTAAAAACTGGAAAGAAGCCTTCTGAGAAACTGCTTTGTGTTCTGTTAATTCATCTCAGAGTTACAGCTTTCCTTCAAAGCCTTTCGCTAAGGCTGTTCTTGTGGAATTTAGAAAGTGATATTTGGAAGCCCATAGAGGGCTATGGTGAAAAAGGAAATATCTTCCTTTAAAAACTGGAAAGAAGCTTTCTGAGAAACTGCTTAGTGTTCTGTTAATACATCTCACAGAGTTACATCTTTCCCTTCTAGAAGCCCTTCGCTAAGGCTGTTCTTGTGGAATTGGCAAACTGATATTTGGAAGCCCATAGAGGGCTATGGTGAAAAAGGAAATATCTTCCGTTAAAAACTGGAAAGAAGCTTTCTGAGAAACTGTTTTCTGTTCTGTTAATACATCTCACAGAGTTACAGCTTTCACTTCAAGAAGCCTTTCTCTAAGGCTGTTCTTGTGGAATTGGAAAAGAGATATTTGGAAGCCCATAGAGGGCTAAGTTGAAAAAGGGAATATCTTCCGTTAAAAACTGGAAGGAAGATTTCTGAGAAACTGCTTTGTGTTCTGTTAATACATCTCACAGAGTTACATCTTTCCTTCAAGAAGCCTTCGCTAAGGCTGTTCTTGTGGAATTGCAAAGTGATATTTGGAAGCCCATAGAGGGCTATGGTGAAAAAGGAAATATCTTTTAAAAACTGGAAAGAAGCTTTCTGAGAAACTGCTTTGTGTTCTGTTAATACATCTCACAGAGTTACATCTTTCCTTCAAGAAGCCTTCGCTAAGGCTGTTCTTGTGGAATTGGCAAAGTGATATTTGGAAGCCCATAGAGGGGTATGGTGAAAAAGGAATTATCTTCCGTTAAAAACTGAAAATAAGCTTTCTGAGAAACTGCTTTGTGTGCTGTTAATACATCTCATAGAGTTACATCTTTCCCTTCTAGAAGCCTTTCGCTAAGGCTGTTCTTGTGGAATTGGCAAAGTGATATTTGGAAGCCCATAGAGGGCTATGGTGAAAAAGGAAATATCTTCCGTTAAAAACTGGAAAGAAGCCTTCTGAGAAACTGCTTTGTGTTCTGTTAATTCATCTCTCAGAATTACAGCTTTCCCTTCAAGAAGCCTTTCGCTAAGTCTGTTCTTGTGGTATTTAGAAAGTGATATTTGGCAGCCCATAGACGGCTATGGTGAAAAAGGGAATATCTTCCTTTAAAAACTGGAAAGAAGCTTTCTGAGAAACTGCTTAGTGTTCTGTTAATACATCTCACAGAGTTACAGCTTTCCTTCAAGAAGCCTTCGCTAAGGCTGTTCTTGTGGAATTGGCAAAGTGATATTTGGAAGCCCATAGAGGGCTATGGTGAAAAGGAAATATCTTCCGTTAAAAACTGGAAAGAAGCTTTCTGAGAAACTGCTTTGTGTTCTGTTAATACATCTCACAGAGTTACATCCTTCCTTCAAAGCCTTTCGCTAAGGCTGTTCTTGTGGAATTTAGAAAGTGATATTTGGAAGCCCATAGAGGGCTATGGTGAAAAGAAATATCTTCCGTTAAAAACTGGAAAGAAGCTTCTGAGAAACTGCTTTCTGTTCTGTTAATTCATCTCACAGAGTTACAGCTTTCCCTTCAAGAAGCCTTTCGCTAAGGCTGTTCTTGTGGAATTTAGAAAGTGATATTTGGAAGCCCATAGAGGGCTATTGTGAAAAAGGAAATATCTTCCTTTAAAAACTGGAAAGAAGCTTTCTGAGAAACTGCTTAGTGTTCTGTTAATGCATCTCACAGACTTACAGCTTTCCTTCAAAGCCTTTCGCTAAGGCTGCTCTTGTGGAATTGGCAAAGTGATATTTGGAAGCCCATGGAGGGCTATGGTGAAAAGGAAATACCTTCCGTTAAAAACTGGAAAGAAGCCTTCTGAGAAACTGCTTGTGTTCTGTTAATTCATCTCAGAAAGTTACATCTTTCCTTCAAGAAGCCTTTCGCTAAGGCTGTTCTTGTGGAATTGGCAAAGTGATATTTGGAAGCCCTTAGAGGGCTATGGTGAAAAAGGAAATATCTTCCTTAAAAACTGGAAAGAAGCTTTCTGAGAAACTGCTTTGTGTTCTGTTAATTCATCTCACAGAGTTACAGCTTTCCCTTCAAGAAGCCTTTCGCTAAGGCTGTTCTTGTGGAATTGGCAAAGTGATATTTGGAAGCCCATAGAGGGCTATGGTGAAAAAGGAAATATCTTCCGTTAAAAACTGGAAAGAAGCCTTCTGAGAAACTGCTTTGTGTTCTGTTAATTCATCTCAGAGTTACAGCTTTCCTTCAAGAAGCCTTCGCTAAGGCTGTTCTTGTGGAATTGGCAAAGTGATATTTGGAAGCCCATAGAGGGCTATGGTGAAAAGGAAATATCTTCCTTAAAAACTGGAAAGAAGCTTTCTGAGAAACTGCTTAGTGTTCTGTTAATGCATCTCACAGAGTTACAGCTTTCCCTTCAAGAAGCCTTTCGCTAAGGCTGTTCTTGTGGAATTGGCAAAGTGATATTTGGAAGCCCATAGAGGGCTATGGTGAAAAGGAAATATCTTCCTTAAAAACTGGAAAGAAGCTTTCTGAGAAACTGCTTAGTGTTCTGTTAATGCATCTCACAGAGTTACAGCTTTCCCTTCAAGAAGCCTTTCGCTAAGGCTGTTCTTGTGGAATTTAGAAAGTGATATTTGAAGCCCATAGAGGGCTATGGTGAAAAAGGAAATATCTTCCTTTAGAAACTGGAAAGAAGCTTTCTGAGAAACTGCTTAGTGTTCTGTTAATATATCTCACAGAGTTACAGCTTTCCCTTCAAGAAGCCTTTCGCTAAGGCTGTTCTTGTGGAATTGGCAAAGTGATATTTGGAAGCCCATAGAGGGCTATGGTGAAAAGGAAATATCTTCCGTTAAAAACTGGAAAGAAGCTTTCTGAGAAACTGCTTTGTGTTCTGTTAATACATCTCACAGAGTTACATCTTTCCTTCAAGAAGCCTTTCGCTAAGGCTGTTCTTGTGGAATTGGCAAAGTGATATTTGGAAGCCCATAGAGGGCTATGGTGAAAAGGAAATATCTTCCGTTAAAAACTGGAAAGAAGCTTTCTGAGAAACTGCTTTGTGTTCTGTTAATACATCTCACAGAGTTACATCTTTCCTTCAAGAAGCCTTTCGCTAAGGCTGTTCTTGTGGAATTGGCAAAGTGATATTTGGAAGCCCAGAGGGCTATGTTGAAAAAGGAAATATCTTCCGTTAAAAACTGGAAAGAAGCTTCTGAGAAACTGCTTTGTGTTCTGTTAATTCATCTCACAGAGTTACATCTTTCCTTCAAGAAGCCTTTCGCTAAGGCTGTTCTTGTGGAATTGGCAAAGTGATATTTGGAAGCCCATAGAGGGCTATGGTGAAAAGGAAATATCTTCGTTAAAAACTGGAAGAAGCTTTCTGAGAAACTGCTTTGTGTTCTGTTAATACATCTCACAGAGTTACATCTTTCCTTCAAGAAGCCTTTCGCTAAGGCTGTTCTTGTGGAATTGGCAAAGTGATATTTGGAAGCCCATAGAGGGCTATGGTGAAAAGGAAATATCTTCGTTAAAAACTGGAAAGAAGCTTTCTGAGAAACTGCTTTGTGTTCTGTTATTTCATCTCACAGAGTTACATCTTTCCTTCAAGAAGCCTTTCGCTAAGGCTGTTCTTGTGGAATTGGAAAAGTGATATTTGGAAGCCCATAGAGGGCTATGGTGAAAAGGAAATATCTTCCGTTCAAAACTGGAAAGAAGCTTTCTGAGAAACTGCTTGTGTTCTGTTAATTCATCTCACAGAGTTACAGGTTTCCTTCAAGAAGCCTTTCTCTAAGACTGTTCTTGTGGAATTGGCAAAGTGATATTTGGAAGCCCATAGAGAGCTATGGTGAAAAGGAAATATCTTCCGTTAAAACTGGAAAGAAGCTTTCTGAGAAACTGTTTTCTGTTCTATTAATACATCTAACAGAGTTACATCTTTCCTTCAAGAAGCCTTTCGCTAAGGCTGTTCTTGTGGAATTGGCAAAGTGATATTTGGAAGCCCATAGAGAGCTATGGTGAAAAGGAAATATCTTCCTTTAAAAACTGGAAAGAAGCCTTCTGAGAAACTGCCTGGTGTTCTGTTAATTCATCTCACAGAGTTACAACTTTCACTTCAAGAAGCCTTCGCTAAGGCTGTTCTTGTGGAATTGGCAAAGTGATATTTGGAAGCCCATAGAGGGCTATGGTGAAAAGGAAATATCTTCCGTTAAAACTGGAAAGAAGCTTTCTGAGAAACTGCTTTGTGTTCTGTTTATACATGTCACAGAGTTACATCTTTCCCTTCTAGAGGCCTTTCGCTAAGGCTGTTCTTGTGGAATTGGCAAAGTGATATTTGGAAGCCCATAGAGTGCTATGTTGAAAAAGGAAATATCTTCCGTTAAAAACTGGAAAGAAGCCTTCTGAGAAACTGCTTTGTGTTCTGTTAATTCATCTCACAGAGTTACAGCTTTCCCTTCAAGAAGCCTTTCGCTAAAGCTGTTCTTGTGGAATTTAGAAAGTGATATTTGGAAGCCCATAGAGGGCTATGGTGAAAAAGGAAATATATTCCTTTAAAAACTGGAAAGAAGCTTTCTGAGAAACTGCGTAGTGTTCTGTTAATACATCTCACAGAGTTACGGCTTTCCCTTCAAGAAGCCTTTCGCTAATGCGGTTCTTCTGCAGTTGGCAAAGTGACATTTGGAAGCCCACAGAGGGCTATGGTGAAAAAGGAAATATCTTCCAGTTAAAACTGGAAAGAAGATTTCTGAGAAACTGCTTAGTGTTCTGATAATACATCTCACAGAGTTACATCTTTCCCTTCAAGAAGCCTCTCACTGAGGCTCCTCTTGTGGAATTGGCAAAGTGATATTTTGAAGCCCTTAGAGGGCTATGGTGAAACAGGAAATATCTTCCATTAAAAACTGGAAAGAAGCTTTCTGAGAAACTGCTTTGTGTTCTGTTAATACATCTCACAGAGTTACATCTTTCCCTTCAAGAAGCCTTTCGCTAAGGCTGTTCTTGTGGAATTGGCAAAGTGATATTTGGAAGCCCATAGAGGGCTATGGTGAAAAGGAAATATCTTCGTTAAAAACTGGAAAGAAGCCTTCTGAGAAACTGCTTTGTGTTCTGTTAATTCATCTCACAGAGTTCCAGCTTTCCTTCAAGAAGCCTTTCGCTAAGCTGTTCTTGTGGAATTTACAAAGTGATATTTGGAAGCCCATAGAGGGCTATGGTGAAAAGGAAATATATTCCTTTAAAACTGGAAAGAAGCTTTCTGAGAAACTGCTTTGTGTTCTGTTAATACATCTCACAGAGTTACATCTTTCCCTTCAAGAAGCCTTTCGCTAAGGCTGTTCTTGAGGAATTGGCAAAGTGATATTTGGAAGCCCATACAGGGCTATGGTGAAACAGGAAATATCTTCCGTTAGAAAGTGGAAAGAAGCTTTCTGAGAAACTGCTTCGTGTTCTGTTAATACATCTCACAGAGTTACATCTTTCCCTTTCAGAGGCCTTTCGCTAAGGCTGTTCTTGTGGAATTGGCAAAGTGATATTTGGAAGCCCATAGAGGGCTATGGTGAAAAAGGAAATATGTTCCGTTAAAAACTGGAAAGAAGTCTTCTGAGAAACTGCTTTGTGTTCTGTTAATTCATCTCACAGAGTTACAGCTTTCACATCAATAAGCCTTTCGCTAAGGCTGTTCTTGTGGAATTTAGAAAGTGATATTTGGAAGCCCTTTGAGGGCGATGGTGAAAAAGGAAATATCTTCCGTTAAAAACTGGAAAGAAGCTTTCTGAGAAACTGCTTTGTGTTCTGTTAATACATCTCACAGCGTTACATCTTTCCCTTCAAGAAGCCTTTCGCTAAGGCTGTTCTTGTGGAATTGGCAAAGTGATATTTGGAAGCCCATGGAGGGCTATGGTGGAAAAGGAAATCTCTTCCGTTAAAAACTGGAAAGAAGTCTTCTGAGAAACTGCTTGGTGTTCTGTTAATTCATCTAAGAAAGTTACAGCTTTCCCTTCAAGACGCCTTTCGCCTAGGCTGTTCTTCTGGAATTTAGAAAGTGATATTTGGAAGACCCTAGAGGTCTATTGTGAAAAAGGAAATATCTTTTTTAAAAAACTGGAAAGAAGCTTTCTGAGAAACTGCTTAGTGTTCTGTTAATGCATCTCGCAGAGTAACAGCTTTCCCTTCAAGAAGTCCTTCGCTAAGGCTGTTCTTGTGGAATTGGCAAAGTGATATTTGGACGTCCATAGAGGGCTAGGGTGAAAAAGGAAATATCTTTCGTTAAAAACTGGAAAGAAGCCTTCTGAGAAACTGCTTTGTGTTCTGTTAATTGTTCTCAGAGAGTTACAGCTTTCCCTTCAAGAAGCCTTTCTCTAAGGCTGTTCTTGTGGAATTTAGAAAGTGATATTTGGAAGCTCGTAGAGGGCTATGGTGAAAAAGGAAATATCCTCCTTTAAAAACTGGAAACAAGCTTTCTGAGAAACTGCTTAGTGTTCTGTTAATACATCTCACAGAGTTACATCTTTCCCTTCTAGAAGCCCTTCGCTAAGGCTGTTCTTGTGGAATTGGCAAAGTGATATTTGGAAGCCCATAGAGGGCTATGGTGAAAAAGGAAATATCTTCCGTTAAAAACTGGAAAGAAGCTTTCTGAGAAACTGTTTTCTGTTCTGTTAATACATCTCACAGAGTTACAGCTTTCACTTCAAGAAGCCTTTCTCTAAGGCTGTTCTTGTGGAATTGGAAAAGTGATATTTGGAAGCCCATAGAGGGCTAAGTTGAAAAAGGGAATATCTTCCGTTAAAAACTGGAAGGAAGATTTCTGAGAAACTGCTTTGTGTTCTGTTAATACATCTCACAGAGTTACATCTTTCCCATCTAGAAGCCTTTCGCTAAGGCTGTTCTTGTGGAATTGCAAACGTAATATTTGGAAGCCCATAGAGGGCTATGGTGAAAAAGGAAATATCTTCCGTTAAAAATTGAAGTTTAATCATAATAAATAAATTAAAAAAAAATTGGAAAGAAGCTTTCTGAGAAACTGCTTAGTGTTCTGTTAATACATCTCAAAGTGTTACATCTTTCCCTTCAAGAAGCCTTTCGCTAATGCTGTTCTTGTGGAATTGGCAAAGTGATATTTGGAAGCCCATAGAGGGGTATGGTGAAAAAGGAATTATCTTCCGTTAAAAACTGAAAATAAGCTTTCTGAGAAACTGCTTTGTGTGCTGTTAATACATCTCATAGAGTTACATCTTTCCCTTCTAGAAGCCTTTCGCTAAGGCTGTTCTTGTGGAATTGGCAAAGTGATATTTGGAAGCCCATAGAGGGCTATGGTGAAAAAGGAAATATCTTCCGTTAAAAACTGGAAAGAAGCCTTCTGAGAAACTGCTTTGTGTTCTGTTAATTCATCTCTCAGAATTACAGCTTTCCCTTCAAGAAGCCTTTCGCTAAGTCTGTTCTTGTGGTATTTAGAAAGTGATATTTGGCAGCCCATAGAGGGCTATTGTGAAAAAGGAAATATCTTTTTTTAAAAACTGGAAAGAAGCTTTCTGAGAAACTGCTTAGTGTTCTGTTAATACATATCACAGAGTTACCGCTTTCTCTTCAAGAAGCCTTTCGCTATGGCTGTTCTTGTGGAATTGGCAAAGTGATATTTTGAAGCCCATAGAGGGCTATGGTGAAAAAGGAAATATCTTCCGTTAAAAACTGGAAAGAAGCTTTCTGAGAAACTGCTTTGTGTTCTGTTAATACATCTCACAGAGTTACATCCGTTCCTTCAAGAAGCCTTTCGCTAAGGCTGTTCTTGTGGAATCGGCAAAGTGATATTTGGAAGCCAATGGAGGGCTATGGTGGAAAAGGAAATATCTTCCGTTAAAAACTGGAAAGAAGCCTTCTGAGAAACTGCTTTGTGTTCTGTTAATTCATCTCAGAGAGTTACAGCTTTCCCTTCAAGAAGCCTTTCGCTAAGGCTGTTCTTCTGGAATTTAGAAAGTGATATTTGGAAGCCCATAGAGGGCTATGGTGAAAAAGGAAATATCTTCCTTTAAAAACTGGAAAGAAGCTTTCTGAGAAACTGCTTAGTGTTCTGTTAATGCATCTCACAGAGTTACAGCTTTCCTTCAAGAAGCCTTCGCTAAGGCTGTTCTTGTGGAATTGGCAAAGTGATATTTGGAAGCCCATAGAGGGCTATGGTGAAAAGGAAATATCTTCCGTTAAAAACTGGAAAGAAGCCTTCTGAGAAACTGCTTTGTGTTCTGTTAATTCATCTCACAGAGTTACAGCTTTCCCTTCAAGAAGCCTTTCGCTAAGGCTGTTCTTGTGGAATTTAGAAAGTGATATTTGGAAGCCCATAGAGGGCTATGGTGAAAAGGAAATATCTTCCTTAAAAACTGGAAAGAAGCTTTCTGAGAAACTGCTTTGTGTTCTGTTAATACATCTCACAGAGTTACATCTTTCCTTCAAGAAGCCTTTCGCTAAGGCTGTTCTTGTGGAATTGCAAAGTGATATTTGGAAGCCCATGAGGGCTATGGTGAAAAGGAAATATCTTCCGTTAAAAACTGGAAAGAAGTCTTCTGAGAAACTGCTTAGTGTTCTGTTAATTCATCTCACAGAGTTACAGCTTTCCTTCAAGAAGCCTTCGCTAAGGCTGTTCTTGTGGAATTTAGGAAGTGATATTTGGAAGCCCATAGAGGGGTATGGAGAAAAGGAAATATCTTCCTTTAAAAACTGGAAAGAAGCTTTCTGAGAAACTGCTTAGTGTTCTGTTAATGCATCTCACACATTTACAGCTTTCCCTTCAAGAAGCCTTTCGCTAAGGCTGTTCTTGTGGAATTGGCAAAGTAATATTTGGTAGCCCACAGAGGGCTATGGTGAAAAAGGAAATATCTTCCGTTAAAAACTGGAAAGAAGCTTTCTGAGAAACTGCTTAGTGTTCTTTTAATGCATCTCACAGTGTTACATCTTTCCCTTCAAGAAGCCTTTGGCTAAGGCTGTTCTTGTGGAATTTAGAAAGTGATATTTGAAAGCCCTAAGACGGCTATGGTGAAAAAGGAAATATCTTCCTTTAAAAATTGGAAAGAAGCTTTCTGAGAAACTGCTTAGTGTTCTGTTAATATATCTCACAGAGTTACAGCTTTCCCTTCAAGAAGCCTTTCCTTAAGGTTGTTCTTGTGGAATTGGCAAAGTGATAACTGGAAGCCCATAGAGGGCTATGGTGAAACAGGAAATATTTTCCGTTAAAAACTGGAAAGAAGCTTTCTGAGAAACTGTTTTGTGTTCTGTTAATACATCTCACAGAGTTACAGCTTTCCCTTCTAGAAGCCCTTCGCTAAGGCTGTTCTTGTGGAATTTGTAAAGTGATATTTGGAAGCCCATAGAGGGCTAAGGTGAAAAAGGGAATATCTTCCGTTAAAAACTGGAAAGAAGCTTTCTGAGAAACTGCTTAGTGTTCTGTTAATACATCTCACAGAGTTACATCTTTCCCTTCAAGAAGCCTTTCGCTAAGGCTGTTCTTGTGGAATTGGCAAAGTGATATTTGGAAGCCCATAGAGGGCTATGGTGAAAAAGGAAATATCTTCCTTAAAAACTGGAAGAAGCTTTCTGAGAAACTGCTTTGTGTTCTGTTAATACATCTCACCGAGTTACATCTTTCCCTTCTAGAAGCCTTTCGCTAAGGCTGTTCTTGTGGAATTGGCAAAGTGATATTTGGAAGCCCATAGAGGGCTATGGTGAAAAAGGAAATATCTTCCGTTAAAAACTGGAAAGAAGCCTTCTGAGAAACTGCTTTGTGTTCTGTTAATTCATCTCACAGAGTTACAGCTTTCCTTCAAGAAGCCTTCGCTAAGGCTGTTCTTGTGGAATTTAGAAAGTGATATTTGGAAGCCCATAGAGGGCTATGGTGAAAAAGGAATATCTTCCGTTAAAAACTGGAAAGAAGCTTTCTGAGAAACTGCTTAGTGTTCTGTTAATACATCTCACAGAGTTACAGCTTTCCCTTCAAGAAGCCTTTCGCTAAGGCTGTTCTTGTGGAATTGGCAAAGTGATATTTGGAAGCCCATAGAGGGCTATGGTGAAAAAGGAAATATCTTCCGTTAAAAACTGGAAAGAAGCTTTCTGAGAAACTGCTTTGTGTTCTGTTAATACATCTCACAGAGTTACATCTTTCCCTTCAAGAAGCCTTTCGCTAAGGCTGTTCTTGTGGAATTGGCAAAGTGATATTTGGAAGCCCATAGAGGGCTATGGTGAAAAAGGAAATATCTTCCGTTAAAAACTGGAAAGAAGCCTTCTGAGAAACTGCTTTGTGTTCTGTTAATTCATCTAAGAAAGTTACAGCTTTCCCTTCAAGAAGCCTTTCGCTAAGGCTGTTCTTCTGGAATTTAGAAAGTGATATTTGGAAGCCCATAGAGGGCTATGGTGAAAAAGGAAATATCTTTTAAAAACTGGAAAGAAGCTTTCTGAGAAACTGCTTAGTGTTCTGTTAATGCATCTCACAGAGTTACAGCTTTCCCTTCAAGAAGTCTTTCGCTAAGGCTGTTCTTGTGGAATTGGCAAAGTGATATTTGGAAGCCCATAGAGGGCTATGGTGAAAAAGGAAATATCTTCCGTTAAAAACTGGAAAGAAGCCTTCTGAGAAACTGCTTTGTGTTCTGTTAATTCATCTCACAGAGTTACAGCTTTCCCTTCAAGAAGCCTTTCGCTAAGGCTGTTCTTGTGGAATTTAGAAAGTGATATTTGGAAGCCCATAGAGGGCTATGGTGAAAAAGGAAATATCTTCCTTAAAAACTGGAAAGAAGCTTTCTGAGAAACTGCTTAGTGTTCTGTTAATGCATCTCACAGAGTTACAGCTTTCCCTTCAAGAAGCCTTTCGCTAAGGCTGTTCTTGTGGAATTGGCAAAGTGATATTTGGAAGCCCATAGAGGGCTATGGTGAAAAAGGAAATATCTTCCGTTAAAAACTGGAAAGAAGCCTTCTGAGAAACTGCTTTGTGTTCTGTTAATTCATCTCACAGAGTTACAGCTTTCCCTTCAAGAAGCCTTTCGCTAAGGCTGTTCTTGTGGAATTTAGAAAGTGATATTTGGAAGCCCATAGAGGGCTATGGTGAAAAAAATATCTTCACTTAAAAACTGGAAAGAAGCTTTCTGAGAAACTGCTTTGTGTTCTGTTAATACATCTCACAGAGTTACATCTTTCCTTCAAGAAGCCTTTCGCTAAGGCTGTTCTTGTGGAATTGGCAAAGTGATATTTGGAAGCCCATGAGGGCTATGGTGAAAAGGAAATATCTTCCGTTAAAAACTGGAAGAAGCTTTCTGAGAAACTGCTCTGTGTTCTGTTAATTCATCTCACAGAGTTACAGCTTTCCTTCAAGAAGCCTTTCGCTAAGGCTGTTCTTGTGGAATTTAGAAAGTGATATTTGGAAGCCCATAGAGGCTATGGTGAAAAGGAAATATCTTCCGTTCAAAACTGGAAAGAAGCTTTCTGAGAAACTGCTTTGTGTTCTGTTAATACATCTCACAGAGTTACAGCTTTCCTTCAAGAAGCCTTTCGCTAAGGCTGTTCTTGTGGAATTGGCAAAGTGATATTTGGAAGCCCATAGAGGGCTATGGTGAAAAGGAAATATCTTCCGTTAAAAACTGGAAAGAAGCTTTCTGAGAAACTGCTTGTGTTCTGTTAATGCATCTCACAGAGTTACATCTTTCCTTCAAGAAGCCTTTCGCTAAGGCTGTTCTTGTGGAATTGGCAAAGTGATATTTGGAAGCCCATAGACGGCTATCGTGAAAAAGGAAATATCTTCCGTAAAAACTGGAAAGAAGCTTTCTGAGAAACTGCTTAGTGTTCTGTTAATACATCTCACAGAGTTACAGCTTTCCCTTCAAGAAGCCTTTCGATAAGGCTGTTCTTGGGGAGTTGGCAAAGTGATATTTGGAAGCCCATAGAGGGCTATGGTGAAAAAGGAAATATCTTCCGTTAAAAAATGGAAAGAAGCTTTCTGAGAAACTGTTTTCTGTTCTGTTAATACATCTCACAGAGTTACAGCTTTCCTTCAAGAAGCCTTTCGCTAAGGCTGTTCTTGTGGAATTGGCAAAGTGATATTTGGAAGCCCATAGAGGGCTATGGTGAAAAAGGAAATATCTTCCGTTAAAAAATGGAAAGGAGTTTTCAGAGAAACTGCTTTGTGTTCTGCTAATACATCTCACAGTGTTACATCTTTCCCTTCAAGAAGCCTTTCGATAAGGCTGTTCTTGGGGAGTTGGCAAAGTGATATTTGGAAGCCCATAGAGGGCTATGGTCAAAAAGGAAATATCTTCCGTTAAAAACTGGAAAGGAGTTTTCTGAGAAACTGCTCTGTGTTCTGTTAATTCATCTCACAGAGTTACATCTTTCCTTCAAGAAGCCTTTCGCTAAGGCTGTTCTTGTGGAATTGGCAAAGTGATATTTGGAAGCCCAGAGGGCTATGGTGAAAAAGGAAATATCTTCGTTAAAAACTGGAAAGAAGCTTTCTGAGAAACTGCTCTGTGTTCTGTTAATTCATCTCACAGAGTTACATCTTTCCTTCAAGAAGCCTTTCGCTAAGGCTGTTCTTGTGGAATTGGAAAGTGATATTTGGAAGCCCATAGAGGGCTATGGTGAAAAAAATATCTTCCGTTCAAAACTGGAAAGAAGCTTTCTGAGAAACTGCTCTGTGTTCTGTTAATTCATCTCACAGAGTTACAGGTTTCCTTCAAGAAGCCTTTCGCTAAGGCTGTTCTTGTGGAATTGGCAAAGTGATATTTGGAAGCCCATAGAGAGCTATGGTGAAAAGGAAATATCTTCCGTTAAAAACTGGAAAGAAGCTTTCTGAGAAACTGTTTTGTGTTCTGTTAATACATCTCACAGAGTTACATCTTTCCTTCAAGAAGCCTTTCGCTAAGGCTGTTCTTGTGGAATTGGCAAAGTGATATTTGGAAGCCCATAGAGGGCTATGGTGAAAAGGAAATATCTTCCTTTAAAAACTGGAAAGAAGCCTTCTGAGAAACTGCTCTGTGTTCTGTTAATTCATCTCACAGAGTTACAGCTTTCCTTCAAGAAGCCTTTCGCTAAGGCTGTTCTTGTGGAATTGGAAAGTGATATTTGGAAGCCCATAGAGGGCTATGGTGAAAAGGAAATATCTTCCGTTAAAAACTGGAAAGAAGCTTTCTGAGAAACTGCTTTGTGTTCTGTTAATACATCTCACAGAGTTACATCTTTCCCTTCAAGAAGCCTTTCGCTAAGGCTGTTCTTGTGGAATTGGCAAAGTGATATTTGGAAGCCCATAGAGGGCTATGGTGAAAAGGAAATATCTTCCGTTAAAACTGGAAAGAAGCCTTCTGAGAAACTGCTTTGTGTTCTGTTAATTCATCTCACAGAGTTACAGCTTTCCCTTCAAGAAGCCTTTCGCTAAGGCTGTTCTTGTGGAATTTAGAAAGTGATATTTGGAAGCCCATAGAGGCTATGGTGAAAAGGAAATATCTTCCTTTAAAAACTGGAAAGAAGCTTTCTGAGAAACTGCTTAGTGTTCCGTTAATACATCTCACAGAGTTACAGCTTTCCCTTCAAGAAGCCTTTCGCTAAGGCTGTTCTTGTGGAATTGGCAAAGTGATATTTGGAAGCCCATAGAGGGCTATGGTGAAAAGGAAATATCTTCCGTTAAAAACTGGAAAGAAGCTTGAGAAACTGCTTTGTGTTCTGTTAATACATCTCACAGAGTTACATCTTTCCCTTCAAGAAGCCTTTCGCTAAGGCTGTTCTTGTGGAATTGGCAAAGTGATATTTGGAAGCCCATAGAGGGCTATGGTGAAAAAGGAAATATCTTCCGTTAAAAAGTGGAAAGAAGCTTTCTGAGAAACTGCTTTGTGTTCTGTTAATACAACTCAATGTTACATCTTTCTCTTCAAGAAGCCTTTCGCTAAGGCTGTTCTTGTGGAATTGGCAAAGTGATATTTGGAAGCCCATAGAGGGCTATGGTGAAAAAGGAAATATCTTCCCTTAAAAACTGGAAAGAAGCTTCTGAGAAACTGCTTTGTGTTCTGTTAATTCATCTCACAGAGTTACAGCTTTCCTTCAAGAAGCCTTTCGCTAAAGCTGTTCTTGTGGAATTTACAAAGTGATATTTGGAAGCCCATAGAGGGCTATGGTGAAAAGGAAATATATTCCTTTAAAAACTGGAAAGAAGCTTTCTGAGAAACTGCTTAGTGTTCTGTAAATACATCTCACAGAGTTACATCTTTCCCTTCAAGAAGCCTTTCGCTAAGGCTGTTCTTGTGGAATTGGCAAAGTGATATTTGGAAGCCCATAGAGGGCTATGGTGAAAAAGGAAATATCTTCCGTTAAAAACTGGAAAGAAGCTTTCTGAGAAACTGCTTTGTGTTCTGTTAATACATCTCACAGTGTCACATCTTTCCCTTTCAGAGGCCTTTCGCTAAGGCTGTTCTTGTGGAATTGGCAAAGTGATATTTGGAAGCCCATAGAGGGCTATGGTGAAAAAGGAAATATCTTCCGTTAAAAACTGGAAAGAAGTCTTCTGAGAAACTGCTTTGTGTTCTGTTAATTCATCTCACAGAGTTACAGCTTTCCCTTCAAGAAGCCTTTCGCTAAGGCTGTTCTTGTGGAATTTAGAAAGTGATATTTGGAAGCCCATAGAGGGCTATGGTGAAAAGGAAATATCTTCCGTTAAAAACTGGAAAGAAGCTTTCTGAGAAACTGCTTTGTGTTCTGTTAATACATCTCACAGAGTTACATCTTTCCTTCAAGAAGCCTTCGCTAAGGCTGTTCTTGTGGAATTGGCAAAGTGATATTTGGAAGCCCATGGAGGGCTATGGTGAAAAGGAAATATCTTCCGTTAAAAACTGGAAAGAAGTCTTCTGAGAAACTGCTTAGTGTTCTGTTAATTCATCTCACAGAGTTACAGCTTTCCTTCAAGAAGCCTTCGCTAAGGCTGTTCTTCTGGAATTTAGAAAGTGATATTTGGAAGCCCATAGAGGGCTATGGTGAAAAAGGAAATATCTTCCTTTAAAAACTGGAAAGAAGCTTTCTGAGAAACTGCTTAGTGTTCTGTTAATACATCTCACAGAGTTACAGCTTTCCTTCAAGAAGTCCTTCGCTAAGGCTGTTCTTGTGGAATTGGCAAAGTGATATTTGGAAGCCCATAGAGGGCTATGGTGAAAAGGAAATATCTTCCGTTAAAAACTGGAAAGAAGCCTTCTGAGAAACTGCTTTGTGTTCTGTTAATTCATCTCACAGAGTTACAGCTTTCCTTCAAGAAGCCTTTCTAAGGCTGTTCTTGTGGAATTTAGAAAGTGATATTTGGAAGCTCATAGAGGGCTATGGTGAAAAGGAAATATCTTCCTTTAAAAACTGGAAACAAGCTTTCTGAGAAACTGCTTAGTGTTCTGTTAATACATCTCACAGAGTTACATCTTTCCCTTCAAGAAGCCTTTCGCTAAGGCTGTTCTTGTGGAATTGGCAAAGTGATATTTGGAAGCCCATAGAGGGCTATGGTGAAAAGGAAATATCTTCCGTTAAAAACTGGAAAGAAGCTTTCTGAGAAACTGTTTTGTGTTCTGTTAATACATCTCACAGAGTTACATCTTTCCTTCAAGAAGCCTTCGCTAAGGCTGTTCTTGTGGAATTGGAAAGTGATATTTGGAAGCCCATAGAGGGCTAAGGTGAAAAAGGAATATCTTCCGTTAAAAACTGGAAGGAAGATTTCTGAGAAACTGCTTTGTGTTCTGTTAATACATCTCACAGAGTTACATCTTTCCCATCTAGAAGCCTTTCGCTAAGGCTGTTCTTGTGGAATTGGCAAAGTGATATTTGGAAGCCCGTAGAGGGCTATGGTGAAAAGGAAATATCTTCCGTTAAAAACTGGAAAGAAGCTTGAGAAACTGCTTGTGTTCTGTTAATACATCTCACAGAGTTACATTTCCTTCAAGAAGCCTTCTGAGAAACTGCTTAGTGTTCTGTTAATACATCTCACAGAGTTACATCTTTCCCTTCAAGAAGCCTTTCGCTAAGGCTGTTCTTGTGGAATTGGCAAAGTGATATTTGGAAGCCCATAGATGGCTATGGTGAAAAAGGAAATATCTTCCGTTAAAAACTGGAAAGAAGCTTTCTGAGAAACTGCTTTGTGTTCTGTTAATACATCTCATAGAGTTACATCTTTCCCTTCAAGAAGCCTTTCGCTAAGGCTGTTCTTGTGGAATTGGCAAAGTGATATTTGGAAGCCCATAGAGGCTATGGTGAAAAGGAAATATCTTCCGTTAAAAACTGGAAAGAAGCCTTCTGAGAAACTGCTTTGTGTTCTGTTAATTCATCTCACAGAGTTACAGCTTTCCCTTCTGGAAGCCTTTCGCTAAGTCTGTTCTTGTGGAATTTAGAAAGTGATATTTCGAAGCCCATAGAGGGCTATGGTGAAAAAGGAAATATCTTCCTTTAAAAACTGGAAAAAAGCTTTCTGAGAAACTGCTTTGTGTTCTGTTAATACATCTCACAGAGTTACATCTTTCCCTTCAAGAAGCCTTTCGCTAAGGCTGTTCTTGTGGAATTGGCAAAGTGATATTTGGAAGCCCATAGAGGGCTATGGTGAAAAACGAAATATCTTCCGTTAAAAACTGGAAAGAAGCTTTCTGAGAAACTGCTTTGTGTTCTGTTAATACATCTCACAGAGTTACATCTTTCCTTCAAGAAGCCTTCGCTAAGGCTGTTCTTGTGGAATTGGCAAAGTGATATTTGGAAGCCCATAGAGGGCTATGGTGAAAAGGAAATATCTTCCGTTAAAAACTGGAAAGAAGCCTTCTGAGAAACTGCTTTGTGTTCTGTTAATTCATCTCACAGAGTTACATCTTTCCCTTCAAGAAGCCTTTCGCTAAGGCTGTTCTTGTGGAATTGGCAAAGTGATATTTGGAAGCCCATAGAGGGCTATGGTGAAAAAGGAAATATCTTCCGTTAAAAACTGGAAAGAAGCTTCTGAGAAACTGCTTTGTGTTCTGTTAATTCATCTCACAGAGTTACATCTTTCCTTCAAGAAGCCTTTCGCTAAGGCTGTTCTTGTGGAATTGGCAAAGTGATATTTGGAAGCCCATACAGGGCTATGGTGAAAAAGGAAATATCTTCCTTAAAAACTGGAAAGAAGCTTTCTGAGAAACTGCTTAGTGTTCTGTTAATTCATCTCACAGAGTTACAGCTTTCCTTCAGAAGCCTTTCGCTAAGGCTGTTCTTGTGGAATTGGCAAAGTGATATTTGGAAGCCCATAGAGGGCTATGGTGAAAAAGGAAATATCTTCCTTAAAAACTGGAAAGAAGCTTTCTGAGAAACTGCTTAGTGTTCTGTTAATTCATCTCACAGAGTTACAGCTTTCCTTCAGAAGCCTTTCGCTAAGGCTGTTCTTGTGGAATTGGCAAAGTGATATTTGGAAGCCCATAGAGGGCTATGGTGAAAAGGAAATATCTTCCTTAAAAACTGGAAAGAAGCTTCTGAGAAACTGCTTTGTGTTCTGTTAATTCATCTCACAGAGTTACAGCTTTCCTTCAAGAAGCCTTCGCTAAGGCTGTTCTTGTGAATTGGCAAAGTGATATTTGGAAGCCCTTAGAGGGCTATGGTGAAAAGGAAATATCTTCCTTAAAAACTGGAAAGAAGCTTTCTGAGAAACTGCTTGTGTTCTGTTAATGCATCTCACAGAGTTACATCTTTCCTTCAAGAAGCCTTTCACTAAGGCTGTTCTTGTGGAATTGGCAAGTGATATTTGGAAGCCCATAGAGGCTATGGTGAAAAGGAAATATCTTCCTTAAAAACTGGAAAGAAGCTTCTGAGAAACTGCTCTGTGTTCTGTTAATACATCTCACAGAGTTACAGCTTTCCTTCAAGAAGT